>JAEQBA010003566.1:31298-47940 GCA_019434445.1 Phalangium opilio | reverse complement strand
AGCGAGGCAGAGAGGTGAAATAAAAACACTAGCGTCACCTAGTGAGAAAAATGTGCTTTGTTACAATCGTATCATGGTTGTATCTTATGCAGCTGTCTCACTTGCGCGAAATACAGTTGAATCCGCCGTTTCTAGGAAACGTCAGATTATCTTGGCAGTGGCCATTTATCTCAGTTCTCTCTCGGAGGAAAAATATTTCTCTTCGCGACTAGTGTTGAAAATAAGTGTATGAAATTTGAATTGATGTGCATTTTTTTTGAATGTTTTAAAGAATTAGGCCTAATTCACGCGCGCGCAAAAATATTCATGTTTATTGAGTTTGTATTCATTTGTGTTTATATTCATTTGTGTTTTTATATTTTTGTAAACCTTGGATTATTATCGTTCCTTGCAAAAACAGTATAGAAAGCTTTAGTCGGATTTGTGTAAGAAAAATAAGTATAACTGCTTTAAACAGAATCTTTGACCGAAGGGATCGGTTCGCTTGAAAAACAAAGTAATAAAACTTGTTAGCTTGGATAGGACAGATCAAAGATTCAGGGTATTATATGACATGCACGTGCATTAGTGAAAAGTGAAAGTTAAGATAAATAAAAGAGAAATGAGGGGATAGAATAATAAGGGTAAAGGCCGATGCTCTGGCCAAAATTGCAAATTGGTAAAAACATAAACTGAACTTTGAATATGGGGGTTGAAAATTGAAATGGAACTTTGAAACCTAGCTAGGAGTCCTGACTTGGACGTAAAAGAATAATCACTTTGGAATGGGCTAGCAAAGAAGCTAGACGTCCTTAGTCGGGCATAAGAAATAAAAAGAATGAAGCTCAGACCTAGGCAAGGAGCTATAGTCTTCGGACATAATAATTAAAAATGGAACTTAGGAAAAGGAAAAGGTATCATGAAAATAAAAGAAATAATGGAATAATGGAAAAGGTTTAGAAACCTAGGAAATAATAATGGAAATAAGGAAAAGGTTTAGATACCACGGAAATAAAAGAATAAGGAAAAGGTTTAGATACCACGGAAAAAATAATACAAAAGAAAAGTTAAAGTAAAGGAACAGTTTAAAATAAAAGAATTTGAGTTGATTGGAATTGAATAAAGCGTTGAATTCGTCTAAAGCAAAAAACTGAGTGACTTTGTTATTGATTGGAGTGATTCTTATAAGTTACGCGACGAACGGGGACTTAAGGTTTCGATTTTTCAGTCGGTCGGAACACTTATAAAAATTTGAGCTCTCCCAAAAATTAAAAGTAACGGATTAAGAGAATAAAGCTATGAAAGCGAAACATGGTGCCGAAACCCGGGATTGAGTGTACGTAAGAACCTTTAGATTAATAACAAACATTAGCAAAAAAAAATGGCAACGGACTTAGAAAGAAATAAAATAAAACGGGACGCCGTAAGACGGTCTATGAAAAAAGCCTTAGACGCTATAAAAACTGAACTGGGAAACGAAGAAGTGGATGAAGAAGTAATTGCGAACAACTTAGCTCAAGTGTCGGCAAGGGAAGGTAAAATTACAAAACTGAACGAAACAATCTCGAAATTAATTACGGACGGTGATAAACTTACTGCGGAAGTGAAAGACGAGGAAGACTGGATAGAGTTTTTAACGTACTGGACAGAGCGTGCAAAAAGATGGCTCGCGAGTAACAAAGAAGACGAGACGACGACGGAAAACAACAGCGCGAGCGTCCAGCCAACAGTATCCGGGAATCAAACTCCAGCAACTGTGAAATTGCCTCAAATCAGTATCAGGAGATTCAGCGGTGGACTAGAAAACTGGCAACGATTCTGGCCTCAGTTCAACGTAGCAGTCAACCAACAACAACTGGATGCAGCGGCTAAGTTGATATATTTACGTTCTTATTTAGAAGGTCAAGCCGAAAAGGCTATTGACGGTATAGAACATTTTAAAATAGCGGCAGATATTTTAGAAGAAAGATATGGTAGAAAAGAAATGATAACTAGTGCACGAATTAATAATTTGTTAAAATTAAAACCAGTTCATGATTCAACTAATGTCGAAGCATTGAGGCACTTGCACGATTCTTGCCAAATAGAAGTTAGAAGTTTAGAGGCGTTAGGACAACTCACAGTTCAAAATATGGAATTATACGCGCATATTTTAGGGGGATTAATTCCATTGGATTTGTTAGAAGATTTTGGGAAAGAGGATAAAGAAAGGGGATCTTGGACAGTAGATAATGTGTTGAATTTTTTAAGGAAAACAATAGAAAGAAAAGAACAGGCTATGGCTATACATAGAACAGGGAGAATGCAAATAAAGCAGAGTCAACCCCAAAGGATAAACCAAAGCCCTCACAAAATACCCACCTAAAATCACTGGCGTCAGCCACGGCTCTAAGTATTCCCAGTACAAATACCAGATATCCTTACAATTGTGTGTTTTGTAATGAATCGCATCCCTATTATACCTGTATGAAAGTTCCCGCAAAAGAAAAAAGGGAAATAGCAATACGCCGAAGGCTGTGTTTTTTGTGTTTGAGAAGTGGTCATACAGCGAGTCATTGCAAAACAAAGTTTAGACAATGTCAAAATTGTGGGAGATCACACAACAAAATTCTTTGCATGGATATGGATAGATATATTTACAATCAAAACAGGCAGGGGTTTAATAGGCCTAATGGAAGACAGGACAGACAAATTCCTGAAAGTAACGATGCAAATCAGGATAATCAAAAACAAAATAGTGCAGGTGAATCAAACCCATCTACAAGTCAAAGTAATAATGAAAATGTTGGAACGTACAGTGCATTAGCACATGATGAAGAAACAGGGGGTGGTGAAATTTACTTGCAAACCTTGAGAGCGGTTATGATAGGCCCAAATGGGGAGGAAGCTAATGTGCGGTGTTTACTCGATGGGGGAAGCCACAGATGCTTTGTAAGAGAAGAAATCGTAAATCAGTTAAAGTTAGAAGAAATAGGCGACGAGACCCTGAATGTATTTCCTTTCGAACGAGAAACACCCATAGTTTCCAACAGACGTAGATTTAAGCTTATCATGAAAAATAGTGAAACTGAAGAACTTGTTGAGATAACGGCGCTTGAAACCCCGTCCATATCAGGTACAATTTTGGCGGTGCCATCAGGTCATATAGTGGAAGAATTAAAAGAAAGAGGTTATCAATTGTCTGACACTCGAGAAAAGAAGAGAAGAGAAAAGGATGATAAAATAGATGTTTTAATTGGAGCTGATTATTTTTGGAAAATAGCGCAGGGGAAGGTGGAGAGAATTAATGAATCTTTAGTTGCGATAGATACGAAACTGGGATGGACCCTGCATGGGGGGGAAGACACAAAAAATAGAGTGGGAGCTCATGCTATAGCTGTTATGAAAGTATCGGTGGATTCGGTTAGTGAAGAAGACTTGTTGTCGAAACAAATGAAAGCCTTTTGGGATAATGAGTCGATTGGCATTTTGGATAATGCTCATTCGGCAAAAGGAATTGAAGAAAATGAAGTATTGAAAGAGTTTAATGAAAAAATTGAATATAAAAATGGACAATATGAAGTAGCTTTACCCTGGAAAAAGGAAGTACAATTTCTAGGTGATAATTATGAGGTAGCAAAAAGGCGAACTTGGAATTTGATCAAAAAATTGGAAACGAATCCAATTAAGTTAAAAGCGTATGATGAGGTTATTCATGAGCAACTAGAATCAGGAATAATTGAAAGAGTCCCAAGTAAGTTTGAGTACCCCCCACCAAAGGGACCATTATACTATTTACCACATCAGGGAGTGTTTAGGGAGGAAAGAGATACAACAAAGTTAAGAATTGTTCAGGACGCGTCTTCTCACGCAAAAGGCATGCCCTCGCTAAATGATTGTTTGGAGGCAGGACCAAATTTACTGCCGGACCTTTTTCGCATATTGGTGCGCTTTAGGGAGAAAAAAGTAGGAATAACGGGGGACATAGCCAAAGCCTTTCACACTATAGGGATCGCGGAGAAAGACAGGAACGCCTTGCGTTTTCTTTGGATTGAGGGGTTAGATCACCCACAAAAACAAAATTTAGTAGAGTATCGAATGACTAAAGTCCCCTTTGGGGTAACCACTTCGCCCTTCCTATTGAATGCGACCATTTTACACCACTTAGAGAAAACAAAAGAAAAATACCCCGCGGCAAGTGAAAGTTTAGAAAAAGATAGATATGTTGATGATTTAGTTACGACAAAGGATAACCCCGATGAGGCAGACCAATTAATCAATGATGCAACCAAGATATTGTCAGAAGCGGGAATGAATTTGAGAAAAATAAGAAGTAATTCGAAAGAAATAAGAACCAAGTGGGGGTCACATGATAAAAGTCAGGAACAGAAAGGTCTACCTAATCCTACAAATACCAAGGTTTTGGGGATGTTATGGGATGAAATGACAGACAATTTGTCTTATGAAGTTACGTCACTTTTGGAATTTATGATAAATAAAGAAAATACTAAAAGAGGAGTACTGAGAGCTGTCGCACGTATCTTTGACCCTATGGGTTTATTGGCCCCGTTCACAATCCGGGCAAAATTCATATTTCAAGAACTGTGGGTTAGAAAAATAGACTGGGATGAGGATTTACCCAAAGACTTAGAAACAAAATTTAATGATTGGTGTAATGAACTATCAAAATTGATAGAATATGAAATACCCAGGTTTTTCTATAAAAATCAATTAGATTTGAAACCAGAAGCAATAGAATTACATGGTTTCGTAGACGCAAGCGAAAGTGCATATGCGACAGTGTTCTATTTAAAATGTATGTATCCTAATGGTGAAATTAATTCAATACTGATCGCGTCAAAAGTAAGAGTAACCCCGTTGGGGAATCAAAAATTAACAATACCACGGCTAGAACTGATGGGTGCATTAATAGGCGCTCGATTGAACAATACATTAATGGACACGTTGACAATTAAGCCACAAAAAGTAATAATGTGGTCAGATTCGGAAATAGTATTAGCATGGATCCGCGGATCTCCTGGCCGATGGAAACAGTTTGTCCAAAACAGAGTGCGCGAAATACATACGCGAACGGAACCAGAAATATGGCATCATTGTCCGGGCAAAGAAAACCCCGCTGACCTTCCAACTCGAGGGAAGTCTTTAGAAGAAATCGCCTCAAGCGATCTTTGGTTACATGGACCAACTTGGCTTAGAGAACATATAGATCTAGTAAATGAAGAGGATAATTTTGGAGAAAACCAAGAATTGCCGGTTGAAATACAGGATGAGTTAAAAAAGAAAGAAGTAGTCGCTTATATGAATCCGGTACAGAAATATGAAGGGTTATTGAATTTGAAAAAGTATAGCAGTTTGAACCAAGTCCTAAACATAACGGCGTGGATTATGCGTTTCATCCATAACACAAGAAATAAGGTACAAGAAAGAAAAAAGGGTCCGATGACAGGGGAAGAAGTAATGAATGCTGAAGTGTTTTGGGTGAAGAAAGCGCAAAAAGAAGATTTTTTTGATGAAGTAAAAAGTTTGGAAAATGGACAAGAAATATCGAGAAAATCAAGTATCACATCACTGAACCCGTTTTTGGATAAACAGGGGGTCATGTGTGTGGGAGGGCGCTTAGACGCGGCCAAAATGACTTACCGGGAGCGACACCCATGGATATTGTCTGGAACTCATCAACTATCATATTTAATTGGATGGCAAACACACGTAAGATTGAAACATGCAGGTAAAAGCGAAGTATTGACGGAAATTAGAGAACACTATTGGATACCAAAGATTAGGCAATTAGTGAATAAAGTCATTTATTCATGCCCAAGATGCAAGCGATATAAAGCCAAGCCTATGAAAGCAGAAATGGCGCCACTTCCGGACGCAAGGATCAACCCAGCTCCACCCTTCGAAATTTGCGGCATAGACCACGGTGGTCCTATATATGCAAAACCAGATAAAAAATGTTACTTCGTAGTTTTCACCTGCGCAGTAACACGTGCTGTCCACCTAGAATTAGTTACGGACCTCACAACAGAAGCCTTTCTTATGGCATTTCGACGGTTTATTGCGCGAAGAGGAGTGGTCAAAATAATTTACAGCGATAACGCGGCAAATTTTAAACGCGCAGAAGCGGATCTAAAAATCTTGCAAGAAAAAATGAGAAGTCCAGCAGCAATGGAGTATTATGGAAGTTTAAAAATAAAGTGGAGATACATAGCAGACAGGGCCCCCTGGTGGGGGGATTTTGGGAAAGGATGGTGCGTTCCGTTAAGGAACCCCTCCGCAAGATACTAGGAAGAGCCCACCTAACATACGAAGAAATAGAGACTCTTCTCATTGAAATTGAAGCGACAATAAACTCCCGCCCTATCACATACATTTATGAAGACCCAGGAGAGCCAAGGCCATTAACGCCAGCTCATTTTCTAGTGGGGAAACGACTGACAACTCTACCAACACAAACGTTTACAAATGAAGATGTGCCAACGGTAACAAAACGCGAAATTATTAAACGCTTGAAATACAGACAAACTGTTTTGGATCGGTTTTGGATCCGTTGGAAAACCAGTTAATTGCTAGAGTTGAGATCGGCTCATCACCGAACACAATTGAAAGGTGAACCAAGTAAAGAATTAAAATTAAATGATGTTGTTTTGGTAGAAGACGCTATGAAACCACGAGCAATGTGGAAATTAGCTGTAATGGAACAAGTAATGAGAGGTAGGGACGAAATCATACGTTCATGTATGATAAGACTGCCGAACGGTAATCGACTACGTCGACCCGTTCAACTTTTATATCATTTGGAAATTTAAAGTTTGATGAAAGACAACTCTCTTTCTTGAACTACTTAAAACGTAGTTCAAGGGGGGGAGTGTTGAAAATAAGTGTATGAAATTTGAATTGATGTGCATTTTTTTTTTGAATGTTTTAAGGAATTAGGCCTAATTCACGCGCGCGCAAAAATATTCATGTTTATTGAGTTTGTATTCATTTGTGTTTATATTCATTTGTGTTTTATATTTTTTGTAAACCTTGGATTATTATCGTTCCTTGCAAAAACAGTATAGAAAGTTTTAGTCGGATATTTGTGTAAGAAAAATAAGTATAACTGCTTTAAACAGAATCTTTGACCGAAGGGATCGGTTCGCTTGAAGAACAAAGTAATAAAACTTGTTAGCTTGGATAGGACAGATCAAAGATTCAGGGTATTATATGACATGCACGTGCATTAGTGAAAAGTGAAAGTTAAGATAAATAAAAGAGAAAATGAGGGGATAGAATAATAAGGGTAAAGGCCGATGCTCTGGCCAAAATTGCAAATTGGTAAAAACATAAACTGAACTTTGAATATGGGGGTTGAAAATTGAAATGGAACTTTGAAACCTAGCTAGGAGTCCTGACTTGGACGTAAAAGAATAATCACTTTGGAATGGGCTAGCAAAGAAGCTAGACGTCCTTAGTCGGGCATAAGAAATAAAAAGAAATGAAGCTCAGACCTAGGCAAGGAGCTATAGTCTTCGGACATAATAATTAAAAATTGGAACTTAGGAAAAGGAAAAGGTATCATGAAAATAAAAGAAATAATGGAATAATGGAAAAGGTTTAGAAACCTAGGAAATAATAATGGAAATAAGGAAAAGGTTTAGATACCACGGAAATAAAAGAAATAAGGAAAAGGTTTAGATACCACGGAAAAAATAATACAAAAGAAAAGTTAAAGTAAAGGAACAGTTTAAAATAAAAGAATTTGAGTTGATTGGAATTGAATAAAGCGTTGAATTCGTCTAAAGCAAAAAACTGAGTGACTTTGTTATTGATTGGAGTGATTCTTATAAGTTACGCGACGAACGGGGACTTAAGGTTTCGATTTTTCAGTCGGTCGGAACACTTATAAAAATTTGAGCTCTCCCAAAAAATTAAAAGTTAACGGATTAAGCGAATAAAGCTATGAAAGCGAAACAACTAGCGCGCGTCAAGAGGGGGAAAAATTCACGCCTCTTCACTCTTGCAAAGTTTTTTTTTCGGTTTTCTCTTCATAGATGATGTCCACGGTACTAACCATTATTGAAGTGAACTTCGTGTAAGGTAATATATTTCTGATATCGGTTTTATTTTTTCATAAATAATGTTGAAATAATAGGTTAAAATCGATATTGGTTCCCATAAAACTGAGATCCACGATTAATTTACGAGATCGGCCATCAGTGCCCATCACAAATGAATACCGTTTGTCAATGTGGTCCAATTTTTTAAAAAGATTTGGAACTTGTAGCATTATAGAATATCAGAAAAAAACTAATTTTTGTAAATACCTGTTTGGTTTCGACCGTTAATGTCCAACTTGTCGTAACCTAGAATGGATGTCGCTTCGAAAAAAGCATCGCCAATAGCACTCTTAACCGGCGAAATGTTGACGGTCAATGGACCATCGCGTCCGCGATAATCTTCATCAATAGTTCCAGGTTCAGCTTGATTGCCTTCCGATTTGATGAAATATGGTAAAACGTCTTTCCAGGCCCAACCTTTGGCTCCAAGTTCCGCCCAGAAGTCGTAGTCTTTGCTATTCCCTCGCACATATTGCATATAATTTAGCCCTGAAGATCCACCCAACATTTTGCCTCTTGGATAAAAACATCTCTGCGGAGTTAAGAAAACAAATATTTTTAATCTGCCCTTTAAGTCTAATGGTGTAATCTTCAGCCAGGACTTGGAAGTCGGTTCAAGCAGTTTCATGGAAAGAAATAGAAAACAAGATGGTTTAGCCCATATTGAAGCCACATCGTTTAGGTACTCTCGCTATCCCTACTACAGTCAATATACTTCTAGTGAAATATCCCCTAATATACGGGTCAGGGGAAATAATTTTTCAATCGCTGCTTAGCAAAGTGAATCACATATCGCCCGTTACTAATTTAATTACTAATACTACTACTATTCAGGTAAAACTATCAGTGCCATCGACACCATGTAGCGAAGACGAAACCAAAAGATCTATGGGCAAAATCACAAGTAGAATAATCTTACACCAAGTTCCTATGTAAGATTTTTTGCCGTAGCCTCTGTGTCTGAAAGTTCTGACGTTAAGCTTTTTAAAGTTCCTAACGGAGCTCGCGTGAATGGAGAGATAAAATTTCTAAAATATCGGCCACGACCGAGAACGAGCTTTTGAAGCAGCGCTCCACAGCGGTGGAGAGTGAAGTAAAACAGGCGGGGTTAATTTTTTTATCCGAGTAAGTTCAATAAGGAGGGTTCATCCAAGTGCACGGTCAGGGCCGGATTAACAATTTTTTGGGCCCTAGGCAAGGCCCTTAGGTCCGGGCCTCTAGCCCCCCCAACAGAGCACAGTTTAAGATAATCTAAGAGACATACTATTTTTATATCTTTAATTGGCTTAACACTTTACAGCATATTAAATTTCTTTTTGAATTCAATAGTTAAATTTCTTTCTAACTCAAGAAATTTATCAATTATCTCTTCATAGTCTATGAAGTCGTTTAGTAAATCCTTTTCAATATATATCAAAGATGAAGATCTTAATTTTTCTTGGGCTACTGTGGTTCTGAATTAGTTTTTCACTCTTTTTAGAGCTGAAAAGGATCTTTCGCCAATTGCATTGCTAAATGGCAAACACAAGTAAATTCACAAAATAATTTCCAAGTTTGGAAAAGTTGAAATAATATTATTGTTACGAATAAAGGAATGAAAAAATTCTGGGTTTTTGCTTTCTTCATTCTTCACGAAAAGTTTGAATTGTAGCAGTTCGTTTTCAAGCTCTTCAAAATTTAAATCATTGCAATACATTTCTGCCAATTCTTGTAAACCTCCAGAGAAAGATTCATCGAGGGCATTAATGTTTAAAATAGGTTTGAACTTTTCATCAGTGACCTTGTTTACTTCAGATCGTTTTATAGTATTTGTCATAAGATTGGCACATAAGACGTAAAACACTATTATTTTGAAAGCGATCTGTCCAGTCAGTGTGTTATCATCGTTTTTAGCCACATCGTATGATGTACATCAACGAAGAAGCTCTTAGTTTGGCCTGCCCTGTTGTACTTGTACTAGTACTAGTACCAGTAGACGTGAAAGAGTAGCGCCTTTAGCAGTCTGAAAATTTTCGTTCGTCATTTAAGGGGGAATGAATGGAACAGAATTGTGGTGGGTGAGGTGATTTTTACGTTCGTGTATTTTAAGAGGATGGGGATTATAATAGTAGCCTTAAGAATTGCAATTAATTGTACCAGTAAGGTTAAGCATTTTGAATTGTGTTCCTCGACATATTTAAAGCGATATAGAGGATTATGGTGTCACCTTAATTAAGATGGAAGGTTTAATACTCCCTTTAAAATTCCTGTCACCCATCGACAATAAGGGTTTCACGCTTTCAACAGCGCTCCCCTATTTCGAAATTCAAAAAAACGAGGGAATTTTTAAAATGCAAAAGAAAGTATATTCCGACGTTATATTTAGAATGGTCTTACGGAGATGTTTATTATTAGAAGTTACGTGTATTTTTCCACAAATAGAGAAGAATTTTAAAAGAAAGTACTAACTTGTGGTCCCGGATGCTACAATTATAACGTAAGTAAATTTATTGAAGTAAGGATTAGGGTTATAATTTTTGTTAGAGCATCGAGGGGCTATTCACTCTCATTTTCTGTACTTCTTTTAATGTTCATTTACGGGTATTTCGTTTGACCATTGTTGAAGGATGCTCATCGTGGGAGTACTCACGTTTTTCTGTGTTTGTGTCACACTAATATAATTATAACAGAAGTAAAAAAATTCAAGTAATCATTTTAAAACAGTTAAGGTAGCGCATCAAATTTTCTGTTCGCCTGTTAAGTATGGTACGATGTGGCTACTATTACGAGCCCAACCCTTGAGTCTCCTTGTTCTTTCCTGCGCCTCCATCAAAGAACCGTTTGCGTATTTTTCTCCCTTTCTTCGTTACTTTTGTAAGTTATCTCTTTTTTGAGCTGAACCATTATTTAAAATTTTTCAAATTATCACGAACACCCTGAATAAAGCTTATCAATGAATCATACAATGCAACCCCAGTGTTTAATGACGGTCAGTAACAACACGAATTCAAAATGAAATTTCCTTCTCCGAGGACTGCGACTTCTGAAGATGCATTTCCATTGAATTTTCAAGTTTCTTTCCGTCTTTTTCTTTCTTCCTTTATAAATTGCCACTTTTAAGTTTATAAATGGCGATAATGTTTTTGGGTAACGGGATTTTCAACATTAGGCTGCTGATACATCTCACCTGGCTTTTTCATGGTGTCAGTGACGTTATGTTTCGGTAGAGAGAGGGGGAATATATTTTTGGTTTTTCAATTTATCAATTTTTGAAAACTAGCTGATTACGGGTCCCTCTAATATCCGGGCCCTAGGCAATTGCCTAACTTGCCTAGTGGTTAATCCGGCCCTGTGCACGGTGTTTGCGTTTTTTATGGCAACGGTGTATCGTGTACGTGGAGTGCAAACGTTTTTAAAGAAAGCCGACGAAATTATATTTTTCTGTCGCGGAAATACTCTGAGTTTGTTTCTAAATTAAAACATTTACACCCGATTCGTTATTCGTAACTTGCTCCGCCATAACGTAAACTCCGATCGTCTTATAAGATCTCCGTCTCTCTATTGGCTGAGTAACTCACCACAGGCGGACCCAACCTCCAATCGAAAAATTGAAGTTTGGTACTTTTTTTAAGGGGGGTGGAATTTTTTTAGTGAGACCCAGCTTTCCGCGGCTAATGTTAGTTGGCGTCGAGAAAAAATGTTAGTAGAGAAAAACTTTGGGTGTTTAACTACCATTTACTCTACAGTAAATACATTCGGCCTAGCCTTGGGATATCAAGTTTTAGGAACACTCGAGATGAGACGTTCGTTAGAGAGAACCTGACACACAATACCCTCATTCCTAGGCTGGAAAGCTATGTCCTTTTAGATCATCTCCTTTTGGCAAAATTGACAAAGCGCGCTTCTATAGAATCCTCGCCCGCTCGTACCGCTTCTATATCCTATTCCTCTCTCTCCGAAGCCTCCGAGATATCTAGGCCCGTGCGGGTCGATTTTTATGTGGGGAAATATCCAGTTTCATAGAAAAAAATATTTTCACCCAATATGTGTACAAAGTGGCGCTTTTATTACAGTTGCGAAGGGGGTCTTCCATAAATTGTCCTTGATATTTTAGGGGCCAATTATAAAAAAATTATGAAAAAGAAAAGTTTAACTCTTAAATTAACGTAATTGTTTTAACGGCTGGTTATTTTTTATTGAATCTTTTGGTTAGATTGTGTGGCCAACAAAATTAATTATGAGATTTTAACGTTTTTTTTTTTTTTAAACAAAACTTCTTGGAGATGCTAATTCACAGTTTTATTATACCATAACAGGATTTTTTATACTCCTTCGTAACCTTTAATTTTTATAACCTTAGCTTTTTTATCCTCTACTTCTTTGGCATGATTGTTTAATAAAGGTCTTCTGAAATATTCTAAAACATTTTTTACTATCCGCGACCTCGGTTTCACCGCTCTACGTCTATGCCTTGCCCTAATATTCTAGCAGTCGACAAAGTCACGAGGCTGAACTTATTTTTATTTTACGATACTAAAAGTGCTCCCAAGTGAGAAAACACGGCGAACTAAATTAGTTGAAAAACTATTCTCGCTTCGCGATAGGCACGGGCTTATATATCTCGAAGGCTCCGCTCTCTCTCTCTCTCTTGGAGCTCACTCAGCACAGCTCGGAACGCTCTTATTTACTTTCGTTCTCTTTCCTACTATCTCTGCAACCCTTTTTCAACAAGCGATTGTAGAGGCATCAGTATAGTATCAGGCTGGTGTGCCGTAGGTCTCGGGTTCGATTCCCGGTGGTGGTAGGGAAGAAAATAAATATTATGAATTTAAAAATCGTTGACAAGAAAAGTATGGAGCCAGCGCCACCTTACGAAGTGCTATTTCATAATGACGAACGAAACATCTTCTTCTACACATCAGGTCAAACTAATCGTATGTGGCTAAAAAAGGAGAGTGAAGGGTGGCTAGAAACCTTCCGTAGTGCGTAGTCTCAATATCTCTCTAGCATCTCGCGTCTGCTTTACGACAGTATCTTGAATTCCACTCTGAAAGCAAATATCGGCTCCCGCGGCTTACCTAACATGCTGTCCAATGTTCTACACACCAATTTTACCTTTCCAAATGTAGGAACGAATCAGAGCTTATCCACGAAGGCTGAGATAAAATATAGACTTTGTTGTGCTTAGCGGTCCACGTAATTCCACCCCGCGAGTATGGTAGCATTTAGTGCCTTTTGCCTGAACTAATCCACATCCGAGATTTGCTTGAAACGGAAACAGTTACTTATGTCTCGTTAATGCAGAGAACATGCAATATCTTCCAGGAAAATTTGGCATTTTCACCATTAGTTCCAAACACGTGTAATAGTTAACCCGTATTATTGTTAGAAACTAGTCTAGTTTTAATTAGCTCCATTTCTCGCTCAACCTAACCAACTTAGCATCTTATTTTATTTAAACTATCAAAAAGATTTATAATATTTTATCTAAAATTGTTTTAAAAGATTTATAGCTCATAACAAAATGACAAGTATTACGTCTATGTTCCGTGAACGCAGTTTTTTGTATAGTAAATAAACAAAAATTTCATTCATTAACAAATGTACAAAATGAGATTCTACGTATCTTCTCTTACTATTCAACATTCTTCGAACCATCGGTAAACTCTTTTGAATTCCCGCCCTTGGCACGGTTTATCAGATGTTATATTGTCCCTTGTAAGTGAGGAAGCAGTGTAAACTCACAGGTGTAGGGCAAACCTAATTGGCAGCCTTCAAGATAAATGTTTTTCACCCGTACCGTTAGCAAACATGAACGGAAGATTAGGTAGACCACCGTAGGCCTTGTGTCCCATTCGACCGAATCCCATTCGACCGAACGCGTTTCCCATTCAACCGAAAACAGCCCAAATGTGCGGTTTCGGGAAAATATATATCAAAATGTAAAGGCAAACGTATTCACTTTTTTTAAAGAATTTTTTTTACCCTACAGTTTTCGTTGTATATATATATTGATGTTTGAAATGCAAAATTTAATTTTAAGAGTGATTGATAATGGAGAGAATTGCATTGTTTTGGAAAAGGTGGCAGCTATCTATTAGGAGAATATTTTGGAAAAGGTGGCAGCTAATTAGTAGGAGAATGTTTTGGAAAAGGTGGCAGCTATTTAATAGGAGAATATTTAGGAAAAGGGGGCAACTAATTAATAGAAGAATATTTTGGAAAAGGTGGCAACTAATTAATAGGAGAATATTTTGGAAAAGGTGGCAACGAATTATTGGAACCTTTGTTTTGGAAAAGGTGGCAGCTAACTATTAGGAGAATATTTTGGAAAAGGTAGCAGCTAATTAATAGGAGAATGTTTAGAAAAAGGAGGCAGCTAACTATTAGGAGAATATTTTGGAAAAGGTGGCAGCTAATTAGTAGGAGAATGTTTTGGAAAAGGTGGCAACTAATTAATAGGAGAATATTTTGGAATAGGTGGCAACGAATTATTGGAACCATTGTTTTGGAAAAGGTGGCAACGAATTATTGGAGCCATTGTTTTGGAAAAGGTGGCAGCTAGCTGTTAGGAGAATATTTTGGAAAAGGTAGCAGCTAACTATTAGGAGAAAATTTTGGAAAAGGTGGCAGCTAATTAGTTGGAGAATGTTTTGGAAAAGGTGGTATCTAATTAATTGGAGAATATTTATGAAAAGGTGGCAACTAATTAATAGGAGAATATTTTGGAAAAGGTGGCAACGAATTATTGGAACCATTGTTTTGGAAAAGGTGGCAGCTAACTATTAGGAGAATATTTAGAAAAGGTGGCAGCTAATTAATAGGATAATAACCTAACCTGACCAAACCAAACTTACAAATTCCTTGGCTGGGTTTGAACCCGAGCCTCTGAATTAAAAGCCTGATATTCTACCATGCTGCTGCGATGAATCGAAAGCCTCACAGACATTTAATTAACTAAGTCTTTCAAATAAATTCCCATTCAGCAGAAACCCGCCATTGGGCTGGAAATTTAAATATATTGTCCATAAACAAGTTGGGAAAACCAAAATATTACCTCTCCGAGTCAAGAGGTCTACTACTACAAACTTATTTACCTAGATATGGAATTATTTCTCTTTTTGAAGTAAAATTTACGAAATATTGAAGCAGTATTCCAAGCATAGCGAATAATACAGTAAAGCAGACGGCATTTTACATCCAATAAGGATAAATCTTGGACACATGGAAATCAGTCAATGGGGAAAAGATTGGTAAATGAAGTCTACGCTTCAGCTGTTTACCGTATATTCTGATAGCTACATTCACAACTGGTTTGCAGTGTAAACACTATCGTCTCGTCTCACCTCAACAATTTTCTTAGTTTGCCAACATGAATGTTAAGTTAAATAACACCAAAGCTAAATTGTAGCTAGACGCACTAATAGTCAATGCGCACCATAAAGAGAATAAAAAGTCTGTAGCTACTACCCGTTTACCATTAGCCCTTTTACTATTCTAATTGCCACCATGATCTTTACTTTTCTATTATAAAATCTTAACCCTGATTATTTAATAGTGTATTTAACTTTCGGCTCACTCTGAACCGTTGATGTCTCTTCATTTCAGACACGAAAATCAAAGCCCAAAGTTTACTTCACCTCAGGCCTCAATTATTTACTCTTTGTTTCACTAAGCCTATTGCGGATGATACTTCATATACCCGCCAGAGTTTAGGTCTTAGTTTTCTTCATGAAATCTCTAAACCAAGGATTATTCTATATACAGATGTACTATAGCTTAAGTAATATATAAACAGCCATTTCAAATAACAATATTAAAAACAATCTTTGGAATATCAAAATGAAACAGAGCTTTAAAGCTACAAAAGTACTAAATGCATCATAATTACGAAAAATACTTCCACATATTCACTTTATATTATGGAAAAAGGGATATTAAGGTTCTGTATGATTTCTTAACACATCAACACAAGGCTAACTGCTAACGCGACGCACTAGTGTAACAATGGACGGACACACACAGACAAAAACATAGACTGCTTTTTAACTCTTTCGGTATTATTTTGAGTTGAGAAACAAGATTAGCTTTAATATTAAATAAATATAATTATTTTTAATAATTTTAATCTTCAATAATTAACATTAATAATAGTTAAATCGTTTAAAATAAAGTTATACCTATTATCATCTCAAACTTTGCTAATATTTACGTTTAGAATGAAGGGTACCCCTCTTGCCCGCTTTCTTCAAATTTTGGGGTATATATACGATTCGTTTCCATTATTATAGTAAGGAAAAGCGCAATTGCGAAAACCTTTGGTGGCGATCCCACCTTAGGGAGGCTAGACTTTCTCGTATCCCTAGCTGATCGCCGCGTATATCCTAAAACCATACGATGATAATGGAGTAGAAGCCAATGAGACAGATTGGTGTCTATGTGGAATAGACGAAGACCAGTAGATGGTGGTGTTTATGAAGCCAGAATGTACAGACTGGTGTCCAAGTGGGATGGACAAAGACCAGAAGATGGTGGTGATTATAAGCCAGTAATGTACAACTGGTGTCCAGTGGGATGGACGA
>JAEQBA010003566.1:0-29721 GCA_019434445.1 Phalangium opilio | reverse complement strand
AAATATTACTAGCCTAACCTTTAGAAAAGGCATATTAATTTGAATAGTTAATGAAGATAACTTCAATATTTTGGAAAAGGCGTCTAATTTTAGTTTGTCTTATGAAATATTACTAACCTAACTCTAACCCAACCTTGCCTTTAAGAGAACTCCCTCCCAAGTAATGACGGCGCTCGACGCTGCTCAACTTTTCCGATCATCCAACTCACTCTATTCATTGCGCTACTGGAGCTAGGTAACTCAAGGAAAACGCTATGATTTTATGTGTAAACTCATCCCATGCAGTCGAAAGCTCTTCCATATAAATATTCCCATTGAACAGAATATCGCTCATTGGGCCATAAATTGTTTTAAATTAAGCTACAATTGTAGAAATCTGAATTCGGTCCAACGGGATTCTATCCAATAGGAGCATACCCTTCATTGACTTCCCAAAATAATATGCCTTTTCCAAAATATTGTTGTTAACTTCATTGACTTCCCAAAATAACATGCCTTTTCCAAAAAATTACATTTTATATTTACCTCCGATATAACATTACTCCTTTTTGCATAATATTGTTCTTTATTTTATATGCATAATATAATAGAGATTTCCCTCCCTATCAATCACAGTTTGGGGGAAATTGTCCTGGGGCTGGGGGGAATTTGACCTGGGGCCGGGGGTAATTTGTCCTCGACATCCATTCGGGGGAAATTGTCCGGGGGATTTTGTCGCCTACGAGAGGGGATTATGTCCATTTTTTTCAGATGGGGGATTAAGCTCTGAAGTAGCTCTCAACAGTCTTTAATCTATGATTTCAAAAAGCACTCGAAACAGTCTAGACCATTAATGGCGGGCTGTATTATAGTTTGAGGATTACTCAACCAATGCTTTGATTATGTTATAATCACGATGCTATCTTCATCGCACGTGCTTTCAATTTGGTTGTTTTCGAAACTTTACTACTTTATATTAAGTTTCGTTGTAAAGGTATTTAGCTGTTATTAATTTCGCTAAAACTGTATTTAGCGTTTTAAAATTTTGAGGTAATTGTAATTCGGAAACTTTCCTATCGCTATAAAGAAATTTCGCTATTGTTGCATTTCGCTGTGTAGATTTCCTTATTTTGACCGTCGATATTGTGCCTTGAGCATTTTGGATTCGCTATTTGACCTACAAGACCCTATGCCACAGCTAACCGACAGCGCCCTATACTAACTATTACAATTAACCTCGGCAAGTTTTGATGGAAAGGGGAAACCGGGTAAGACCGCGGAGGAAAACTCCTTCAACAAAGAGGATTGTTTCCAGGATTTTCACCCGGTGCCATAGTCCAGGATCGAACCCGAAACCCTCTTGCTGCGAGGCGAAAGTGCTATGCACTTCACCTCCCCACAATACTGCAAATAGCAAGTAAATAATAAGAATAAGTTATAACTGTACTACAATAATAATTTTTGTACAAAGAATGAAAACCCAGATACTTTAAAAAAGATAAATCAATTAAACTAGTATTTACTTTAAAACGTAATTCCACTAAATCGGGAGTTATGTCGCATTGTTGACCACTTTCCTTTTTACCATTGGCGCAATTTCGGGAAAAAAGTTAATTATTTAACCAGTAAAATAGAGATAATGATATTTTTGACCACTAGAAGTCGCTATGTATAACATTTATGGGTGGAATCAAAATATAAGCAGACGAAGTTTCACAATGAAGTATGCGAGGATGGTACATGTACCAGAGGCTAAAGCTATGATCCGATCACTACCAACGAGATGTACATCTCGTTGGTAGTGTTAGTACTTAAATACGTTTTGGTTTCTCTAATTCTTCAATATAACTCAAACGCTTTCGGATCGCCTTTGACGCCTGTTGGTCGCTTTTCGCACCACAATGACAGAACCTTTGGACTGACAGCATCCCGAACATCTTTGACAGTGGAAACATTCCTCGGCGATGTCCTCGGGGATACTGCGGGAATACGTCTCGAGTTCAATTGCTCTGAGAGTTTGCTGATCGCCCCTGTTCTTCGAAACGTGCCAGAATTCAGCGAGCGAGATCAAAATGGCCAGCATGGTCGAAGCGGCGAACACCAGAAACATGACGTTGACGTCGTGGATGGAAGTCTTGGAAAATTCCATCACTCGTTATTGATTCAGATATTTGGAACACCCTTTCTTGTTAATGAGGTCTTTTGCTAGGACTTTATGTCCTGTCTCCCAAAAATTCATAATCCTACAAAAATAATGCCTTAAACTTCATCATTTTTGTACAGATTGCGGTTGTATTTTTGCACCTGCATTGTTTTAGGGGCGTGCCAACCTTTTCCTCGAGCGGGGGAGAAATCGCTGGCAACTGTCCCAGGCGGTTACATCCAGTAATTTGTGCAAAAATTTTGCATTCGCGTGAACAACCTCGCGCGACCCCAACCGCTTTCCAAATAAGAGTCACGTAAAAAAATTTCGTATTAGCTAGGTGTGGTTGGGGATGGGGAGGTTGTGTTAGTTTTGTATGTGCCAATGTAGTACAGTAATTATATTTTGTAACTCGATAAGGTAATATTCGAGATGGCTAACAGGTGGGGTACATTCAGTTCATACTGAACCTAGCTAAAAATATCTTTTCGTCTATCCATCCTCCACACACAAACCACAAACATACACACTCACAGATCATAATCGAAAAAGTCTTTCACACTCGTCGCTAAAAGACGATTACAACTACGTATACAGGGTGTTTCTAAAAGGTCTGGAAGAAATCATGGAGTTTGTTCGTTGGGTCAAACTGAGTGAAAAATGTTTATGAAACTTTAGTCTAACGTGCTCCGTTGCGACGTTATGGACCCTTAAAAATAGGCCTTGGAACAACGTAAATCGTCCGAATAGTGGGGGTAGAATGGTACCATTGAACAAATTGTTTTTCAATTTATGCATAAGCTAATGACCGAGAGATAAGTGAAATAATAAAGGTTATTAACTACTAGCAAGGTGCGTAAACGTGTGCAACGGTCTTAAACTATGCCCAGCTAAATGCAGAGCTTTTCATTAAGGAGCGGTACGTAAACATTTCAAGTAAGACACTAAACTTTGGCCAGAACTACTTGACCTCAAAGTATGGCTTTATTACGTTTTCGTTTTAGATGTTCACAGAGAAGATTAAATGTGACAAGAAACCATCAAGTACCATAATGTTAATTTCATTATTAAACGGAATCAGGAAGTAATTTAAAAAGGGTTCGAAATGCTTTCCGTCGGCGTTGGTACAAACTTAGGCGCGTCGAATAAACGACCGTCTAACCCGTTCGAAAATCCATGGAGTGTTGCGTATGGCTTCGCAGGCATCAATAATCCTTCTTCGTAGATCATCCACGTCTCGCACTTCACGTTCATAAACTAAATCCATAAGGTAGCCCCAAAGAAAGTAATCGATCGCAAGGTTTAGGTCCGGAGATCTGGCTGGCCACGCAACCGTTCCACCACGGCCTATCCACCTCAAAGGGAACGTTTCATTAAGATGGACCCAAATTAGGAGCGAAAAATGCGGTGGTGCACCGTCGTGCATAAACCACATGTCTCGTCGCAAAGCCAATGGTACGTCGTCTAGTAGCTGGAACAAATTGCCTTGCAGAAATCACAAGTATGCCTCTCCGTTAAGCCTTGGTTGCAAAAAGAGCGGTAAATTAGATGATCACTCACAATTCCTCACCAGACGTTTAAGCTGAATTGAACTTGGTGAGCCCTAACACTAGTAGCGTGGGGGTTTTGTTGCGCCCATTGATGCTTGTTGTGCATGTTCAATATGCCGTCAGGGGAGAAACTTACCTCATCAGTAACTAAAAGGTTATGTGGTATGTTAATGTCTTGACGTCGAGCCATAAACCTTTGAGAAAAGTCTAGTCGTCTCGGATAATCCGTTTCGTTAAGTGCTTGGACTTTATGTAGATGGCAAGGATGAAATTTATGTCCTCGGAGAATTCGCCAGACAAGTACGTGAGTTACCCCCAATTGGCGCCCAGCTTTCCTGGTGCTTTTTGCGGGATCATCCTCGAATATGGGGAGTACTTTTTCCTCCACAACTTCAGGAACGTCTTGAGCTATAGCCCCACGTCCTACAGGTTGGATCTGTCCTCCCTCTCTCAATCGTCTGTCGACAGCTTGGATAGTTTTTTGATTGGGCAACTGTCTTTGAGGGAAGTGGTCCTGGTACAAACGTTGAGCTTCCAAAGTGTTACCCTCTGCCAGACCATACATCAGATGCATATTCGCATATTCTGCATTGGTATACGGCATAGTTAACAACCCCACATTTAATTTTGATCTGCCTAGTATTTATTACATCTTCCGCCGTTTATAACCGTCTCTAATTCCAGGCACCGCTCCACTTTGGAACGGTAATTAACGTCTAGCAAAGGTGCAAACGTTAATTACAGTTCCAAAGTGCAAGCCTAATAGGCCTAATGTTAGGCCTATTAGGCTTGAACTTGGGAAGCGTGCCTGGAATTAGAAACGGACATAAACGGCACAGGACGTAATAAATAATAGACAGATCGAACATGCATGTGGTGTTGTTAACTATGCCTTATACCAATGGAGAATATGCGAATATGCATCTGATGTATGGTCTGGCAGAAGGTAACGCTTTGGAAGCTCAACGTTTGTACCAGGACCACTTCCCACAAAGACAGTTGCCCAATCAACAAACTATCCAAGCTGTCAACAGACGATTGAGAGAGGGAGGAAAGACCCAACCTGCGGGACGTGGGGCTATAGCTCAAGATGCTCCTGAAGTTGTAGAGGAAAAAGTACTCACCATATTCGAGGATGATGACGCAACAAGCACCAGGAAAGCTGGGCGCCAATTGGGGGTAACTCACATACTTGTCTGGCGAATTCTCCGAGGACATCCTTACCATCTACATAAAGTCCAAGCACTTAACGAAACGGATTATCCGAGACGACTAGACTTTTGTCAATGGTTTATGGCAACAAAACCCCCACGCTACTAGTGTTAGGGCTCACCAAGTTCAATTCAGCTTAAACGTCTGGTGCGGAATTGTGGGTGATCATCTAATTGGACCGCTCTTTTTACAACCAAGGCTTAACGGAGAGGCATACCTGCGATTTCTGCAAGGCAATTTGTTCCAGCTACTAGATGACGTACCATTGGCTTTGCGACGAGACATGTGGTTTATGCACGACGGTGCACCACCGCATTTTTCGCGCCTCATTTGGGTCCATCTTAATGAAACGTTCCCTTTAGGGTGGATAGGCCGTGGTTTAACGGTTGCGTGGCCTACCAGATCTCCGTACCTAAACCCTTGCGATCGATTTCTTTCTTTGAGCCTACCTTAAGGACTTAGTTTATGAACGTGAAGTGCGAGACGTGGATGATCTACGAAGAAGGATTATTGATGCCTGCGAAGCCATACGCAACACTCCATGGATTTTCGAACGGGTTAGACGGTCGTTTATTCGACGCGCCTAAGTTTGTACCAACGCCGACGGAAAGCTTTCGAACCCTTTTTGTAATTACTTCCTGATTCCGTTTAATAATGAAATTAACATTATGGTATTTGATGGTTTCTTGTCACATTTTATCTTCTCTGTGAACATCTAAAACAAAACGTAATAAAGCCATACTTTGAGGTCAAGTAGTTCTGGCCAAAGTTTAGTGTCTTACTTGAAATGTTTACGTACCGCTCCTTAATGAAAAGCTCTGCATTTAGCTGGTCATAATTTAAGACCGTTGCACACGTTTACGCACCTTGCTAGTTGTTAATAACCTTTATTATTTCTATTATCTCTCGGTCATTAGCTTATGCATAAATTGGAAAACAATTTGGTCAATGGTACAATTCTACCTCCACTATTCGGACGATTTTCGTTGTTCCAAGGTCTATTTTCAAGGATCCATAACGTCGCAACGGAGCACGTTAGACTAAAGTTTCATAGAAATTTTTCACTCAGTTTGACCCAACGAACAACCTCCTTGATTTCTTCCAGAACTTTAAGAAACACCCTATATATTGATGGATCAGGCGAAGAGTTTAACGACAATTAAAATAAATAAGTGAAACACAGCCTTTATAAATAGTGCTCTTTCGCCTGAAACTGAATCTCTCATTCTAGCTACCTTGCCTGCATTCCCTATCCCACCCACCGCTAAACAAATCAAGTTGTGAAACCAAAAAAACCTCGCCGAGGTTTTCATTAATTAATTAAAAAATATAATTGATATTATTTATTTTAATCATCATAAATTTAGCTTGATTATAGTTAAATCGTTTTAAGTAACTTTATTCCTAAAATAATTTTAAACATAGGTATTGTTGACTTTTGAATTCACGCGTATGCCTCTTTAACAATATTTTGGAATTTAGGGTATATAAAGCGATTGATTCTCAATAAATGATAAGAAAACCCGTAATTTCGTGAACCTTTTGTGGGAGGCTAGGCTATTCTCGTAACCCTAGCTAATCGCCGCGTATATCTTAACCCTAACGATGATAATGAGTGGAAGCTAATATTGCCTTCTACGAACACATTTGCTCCGATTTGCCAACTGCGAACGCGGTGATAGACACACACAGATACGTCCAGTGTGATACCTCTCCGTGACGTCATCGTTAGTCGGAGAGTTAAAAACCGGATTATAGAGAAAATATTTCAATTATAAACGCTTTCGACAAATGGGTTTTCACTACAGCTGTCCATCAAATTAAACAAAAATTTGACGGTTACCGCAATATAACTGGGTGCATTCTTTGACGATGCAAATGTTATTTCGTTCCCAATACATCTTTCCCAAAGAGCCGGAAGAGGATATTATCTTAAGAAGGGTGCTGACTAACCTGTTTTCCGTCCGTTCGAAGCCAGGAAAACGGCTGTAAACGCATACCATAATTCTTTCATATTACGAGCTCCAATGTGGTAGCGAATCTTGTCTTAATCGGTTTCTTGCCACGTTATCTTATGGAATACTCCGATCACAAACATACACACATAAACACACACATATAAAACATCAGCGCAAAGCCACACCTAGCAAAATATTGATCTTATCGCTGTTATCAACGATCCGAAGCTCATATTTTGTATTATTCAACTTGACGGTGTTTGCGTAACTTTTAAAGCTACTGCTTTAATTAAATCAGGCGAATTGATGTTGTATTTTAACGGTTTTTCGAGGTAAGGTCAAAAATAACCATTCTATTTTCCGGTTAGACTAGAGTTTAGACCAGTGTTTTTAGAAGAATTTTCGAAAGTCGAGACAAAAAAGAGTCTGGTACAAAGACGTTAGCCAAACAAAAGGACTTTCTTGGACAGGTAGCTTTGAAACCCTATCTAACGTCTTTGCTGTCCACATACCGGATGTTCGATCGTGATCAAGCAGACGAGATACTGCGTACTACTTTTTAATCACAGCAGTATGTTTAAGCGCGGAATATCTGCTAAGAGGCGGAATACTTTACCTTATGTTTATGACGTTGTTGATGAAATTTGAGGAGTTCATTGAGAGTTGAAACGAGCTGAAGGACGTCAAGAAAGTGTTTTTCCCGTAATGCAAAGCCTTTTTCGAGGTGTATCCACGATTACAAAAATATTCCAAATGACTAAGGCTTCCGATGTAAACCGCGTTTCCCTTGTTGAAGACTCCATCCTCGTCTTCTCCCTTCTTCCTCGGAAACTTCTTCAATCTTCTCTCGTATTCTCTAATGACATCTGGACGGGTGGCCTGTTCAACACACAACTATAAATTCAACTCGAGAAATATTAATGATATAATAGAAGCTAGGTTGAATCGGAGCCTTTTGGAGTGTTGCATCAGGAAGGAGTAAAATAGAGTCGTATTGTGGGGCGAACTAGTATTCTACACCGCTTGTCTAGACTCCCATATGAGTCAAAGTTTCATTCTTGTATACTGTTTCTACTTTAAATTGAGTCTATGCGCAGTTGCCCGCCAATTTCGCAAGGTACGTGCACCGAGGTACAACCTAAACAAAAGTGACGGTTTTGGGAAGGGTACAAAACGTATGTTTCAACATTTGAATTTCCTTGAACCACTTTCACAATAGCCAAACGCGCAAATCTTTATTTTTCCTATTTTTAATTACGTTATTAACCTCTTACTTCTAAATAGATGCAAAGAAATTAACATTAGCCCCAAGGCTTAGCGAAATGAGACCAAGCGGCCATTTTACTTGTTTATATTGTACCGTCTTTCTCCGAGTGCTTGCCGTCTGCTAGCCTTTTTTTTCTATATTATTTCGGGACACTTTAGCGAGAAAACTTTAACATGGGATCCGCTATTAAGATTCTGGTCCATTATATAGAAGGTTCAGAACTAAACTTAACGCTAGCTTTCACCTGAACAAAATTAAAGCAGTCGTAATTTGTAATTTGAAGAACAATGCGCATCTTGGGGTACTTGAAGATGTCATCAAAGTAATTTATATTGCGATCGATGTCCACCGTCAATTTGGTCGACAGGTGGGCTTTGAAGACTTCCGCCAAAATAAAACAACCGACGAAATAGATGACCATAAACGTATTCCTGGTAATTTCGAATTTGTCCATGAAATTCATGGACGCTTCGAAGGAAAACCGCCGTAGTCGTAGAACGAATTGAAGGAAATTCCCTAAGAAGCGACACCAAGGCTTCATATTGAACAAAGCAAGAAAGAGAGTGATAGTTATCCACATCTAAAAATTTAGAAAATATTCGGTTTAGCCCGTTGGTTGGTGAAATTCCTGTATATTAGGATGTAGTCTTTCCAGGGAGAAACGTAGTAATTCGGACTGGAAATGATGTTTGGCGACCTTCAGCACCGTAACTCTCCCAGTGTACCACCCAGCGCACACCCCTACCCTTAGGTAGGCGATTGTTAAGTGCTGCCGCGTAGCGCCATTGTATTTGTGTGAGAACCAGTTTCTATTCTCAAGACATAGAGGGCGTCCTTTACGATTTCGTGCCGTACGACCCTACCTAAACGCCACTGAGGATGCTGGGGGACTTTGGTGCCGTAAATGTGGGTTTAGACTTTCGAGGAAATGTAAAAGGTGCGCGAGTAAAACATGGAGCAGAAACATGCCTGAGGACGAAAGACTTGAAGGAAGGCGGTCAATGATACGTGGTACTCGGCTTCGCGGAAATAAGACAGCATGTTGTGCTCAAAGTTAAAAAAGGGTGCGTGCAAATTCGATGATAGCGTTTCATGTTGGCCAGACTTGAAAAACTAACAGGCGAGTAAATCGGGTATACACTCTAAGAAATTGGGGTGTGCTTTAACACCTTTAAAAGTAGTTTATATGGGTCCAAATTTGACACCGTTACAGGTGTTCATTTACACCCCTGAAAGTGTTTAATAACACTTATTTGAGCAATTCGTGGAAAAGAGAAGAATAAAATGGTGCAACAGAGGTGTAGTTTAACACCTTTTTAACTCTTATATCGCACTGAAAGTGAATTTTTACTCTTATATTAGTGTTGTGCAACTCCTTAAAGGGTGCGGCATGGCACCTTTCAGAGTGTCGCTTCGCACCTTTAAGAGTGTCGCGTAACACCTTTAAGAGTGTCGCGTAACACCTTTAAGAGTTGGAGATTTATTGGTAGGATAATAGTAGAAATTCTAGTACTTTTCCTAGACTTAAGAGCAAAACCGATGACGTAAAAAACACTATAGCTACATTTTGACCACTCATGAGGCATAACTCAAATATCGAGTATGGTTTTCCTGTTTAATTAAATTTTGATTATCCGCCATTCCGCAGTATTATTAGCAATTAGTGCTATATTCATAGCAGGGTCCCATCTTTAGAGAACTTCATCACCTATAGGGAGGAAAGTTCTCACATGCAGAACTATAGCTCTTTAAGCGAGGGTTGTTGCATAAAAAGTCATTTTTACGGGTTTATAAACTTCTGAAAAAGGCAGAAAGTTTTTAATTTGTACAAATGCATAGGGTATTAAATTAGTTTTGGAGGCTATAATATTCAAGCAGTAGATATAGACGTTCTTGTTAAATTTAATAATCTCTTTTCACTAAGAGTTTTTCGAGCACCAGAAACGCGTTTAATCTAATTTGCACTACAGATTTTACAAAAAAAAACCATTTTGTACTCGAATTTTTCTCAAAATAATGATAAAACATGTCACAAAAGCAAGTTCCCCACTTTGGCTTCTCAAGCTGGCCCTACTGTGAGGCCAGTACCAAACCTAGTCTCGTTTTTTAAGAGTATCGCTTAACACCTGTAAGAGTGTCGCCCAACACGTTTAGCATAGTTTTATGAAAGTACAACACCGCCAGATTACCAATTTCTTTGTTAATTTTATTTACAGGATAAAACTGTTTTCTTTCATGAATATCATCTTTAAAAAAGATTTAACAATTACGTTTTTCAATAATTTTTTACTGTTTGTATTGACTTTAATATTAGAACATTAATGAAAAATAAATGAAAGACCTTATTTAAGAAACCCGCAGTATTATAATTTTTCAGGTTTAATTTCGAACGGTGTTTTAATAGTGTTATTTTACACCGAATTTACACTTTAAATTGACCCCTAAAAAGTCAAGGTAATAAAACTCTCTTGTGGGTGTTTTTACGGTGTTTACACCGTTTTAACACGTTTTTAACACTTCCATTTCTTAGAGTGTAGATCGCCGGACTGAAACCATATATCTTTGAGATAGAAGTTAGTATTTAAAACGCACCTTTATTTCACAATAGAAACGAAACATTCGTGTTGTGTAATTAAAGTTCTTTTACAATTGTCTATTCATGTGGTCATTAGTAGCACAGTCGTAACATTCCTGTAATACATGTTCTTCTTTATCGTGGATTTAGTCACTAGTGCACTTAACCCGATGTTGAGTCGTGGTCCTCATGATCGCTTATTTCATCGACATGCTGGTTACTGAATCCAATAGAGTTTGTTACAAGTACTGGGCGTATGGAGATTTTTACATAATAAATTATGCATGGTGTTCTGCAAAGGCTATTTACGTTCAACACATCGAAGTACAATTACCAAATCGGTAATACTCTGCTGGCAGGACGTAATTGAACCCTTATCGAGCACGTAAGTGACGACAAACATATGCATATGCAATAATGAATAACACAATTTGGAATAACATAAGCATTCAACCCAGCATAAAATAAAGCGTTGTCTCCCTCCTGTAGCTTAGTTAAACTAACCTATTTAATATGTCCATGATTTTGTCCTTTGCAAGGGATGTCCCAGGAACTCTTACAATAATTGGTGAAATGTTTGGATCATCTTTGAACACTTCTTCCATTTGCCTAAGGAATTATCAATTATTAGCGATCAAGTACGTTGAGGATAGTAAATGCAAAGGCAATAGCAAAGCTATACTCTTGATATTCGCAAACAACTCTAGAACGACCACTTCCCTAATTGATGTTTTGGCTTTTTTTAAAGCTTCGTTCAAGAGTTTTCCATCTGGAAACAAAATCAACATATTAATATCTAACACTGCCTAACTGTGCGTTGCGTCAAAGATGTTTTAAGCATGCTTCTTATATGCAAAGCAGTCTTCAATGGTACGTCATGCAATTATCAAGCTCATAGCACAGAATAATATGACACTAATTACTCATTGGGTTGATGTGGATGCGTTAACGCAAGATCTGGAACCCTTCCTCCTAAGCATATATACCATTCATTGTTATACCGATTATAAATTTGACTCCACTTATAGTTTCTATATCCTTTAAAGACGAAGAGCTCTTCAATACATTTCATTAAACGTATATTTGACCATCGTTTCGTTTTATGTTTATGACAATGCTCCCGATACAGTGATGTTAATAATGTTGTTGAAGCTTCATCCCCAAAGTGCTTTACCAGAGCAACTGACCACCTGCATTTAAAAATATGATTAGTATATTGCTAACAAGCTTGCGCACACCTCTGCAATTGGAAACATCCTTGGAGCGTTTCATGTTCAGATTGCGTAACACTATTAG
This sequence comes from Phalangium opilio, assembly GCA_019434445.1. NCBI lineage: Eukaryota > Metazoa > Arthropoda > Arachnida > Opiliones > Phalangiidae > Phalangium > Phalangium opilio. The sequence continues at coordinate 17,741 of JAEQBA010003566.1, read as the reverse complement.
AATTTGACGCTTCACCACCACTTAAGCTTGATGATACCATTGAATTGAAACTTGTAGCTCCATTATGCTGTTCTTGTGATTCTGATATTAAACTAAGATTCGAATGTGATGGGTCAAGTTGATGATCCTTCGATGGAACTCTATCAATTGCATTTGAACAACCAGGTTCAAAAGGTGAACTTGTGTCACTAAGACCCCGTTCTTGGGAACCTGATATGTTATTGTGCTCATTAATGGAATGTATAGCACTAGGATTTGTATGTCTTATACCAATATTTTCGTTGTGCATGTGTTCTATTTGTGATGTTGTGTGTGTTATGTTATGTTGTGTCTTATCTATTGGATGGTCCATGTTATCTGGGTTTTTAATGCAGGAAATAGCCTCCTGGAGTGCTTGTTCCTGAAAATCCTCAGTGTTTTCCTTTTTGTTCAAATCATGATTCTCACTCTCATGTTCTTGGAATATTGATATGAAACAGAGCTTTATAGCTACACAACTACTAAAAGAATCGTAATGCCGAAAAATATTTAAGTATTTCCATTTAATATTCTGCAAAAAGAAAATGTTATCGTTTTGTAAGAGATCTTTTCATCCTACTCGCTTTATATTAACTTTGATATGCGTGTAGTGTTTCGATTCAGATGCAATCTTCATTACTCGTTCTATATTAACTCTCACTTCTGTCAGTACATAGAAATAAGTTTATCTTAAATAATTAATTAAAAATAAATGATATTAATTATTTTAATAGCCAGTAAATAACTTTAAAAATAGTTAAATCGTTTTTCCTATTGTCTTTCGAAACTTTGCTAATATTGACGTTTAAAGTGAAGGGTACCCCTCTTGCCCGCTTTCTTCAAATTTTGGGGTATATATACGATTTGTTTAAAATATAATAATAGATAAAAACGCATTCGCGTGAACCGATGGTGGAAGCCCTGCCATTGGGAGGCTAGACGTTTCTCGTAACCCTAGCCGCTCGCCGCGTACATCTTAAGCCTAACGACGACGATGGAGTAGAAGCCAATGTTACAAATTGGTGTCTATGTGGTATAGACGAAAGACCAGTAGATGGTGGTGTTAGAAGCCAATGTTGCAGATTGGTGTCTATGTGGTATAGACTAGTGATGCCGCGAATATTGATTTTGCCGAATACCGAATACCGAATATTCGGCCATGCTCTCGGCCGAAGCACCGAATATTCGGCCACCGAATATTCGGGCGTGAGATATGTGCAACTCGCGCGAAACCGGTTATGAGCTGTAACCCGTTCCGCGAAATACGTACATCCTCCGCACGGACCGCAATGGGACAGGTTTCATCATGGAAGAAGAAGGGTATGGAATGGTGAGGTGAATAGGCAGACGGCTACGCGAAATGTAGGGTCACGTGGGAAAACTCTCCTCTCGGCACTAGCTGTAACGCGATTACTGCTCTGCGCAATATTGGCGCGCAAGCAGAGAGAGGGATACACTGTTTAGACATGGAAGAACTCGCGTAGTTCTTTCATGGTTTAGATCCGCTCTCTACCGCCTCTGCTACAGCGCGCCTGCGCGGAAGCTTTCAACGTTGGTGATAAACTCGGGAAGGAGGGAATGAAAAGGGGGAAGTTACGATTTTTCAACGCGCTCTCTTTAACACTATAGGACCCGTCTATAGCGTCTTTAGGTTTTTGGTTCATTTGCGAGTAGATCGTGTCACTATATGCTTTCTTTTATTCATCACAACTTACCACTGGTAGATTATAAATATTAAAGTAAAATTTGTTATTGAAATAAATAATTTTTGAGTAATTTTTCCGTGTTTTTCCTTCATGATTGGAGATTCGGTATTCGGCCGAATATTACGAAATATTCGGCCAAATACCGAATACGAAAAAAATGGCCGAATAGGCCGAATACCGAATAGTAACCGAATATTCGTGGCATCACTAGTATAGACGAAAGACCAGTAGATGGTGGTTGTTAGACGCCAATGAGGATAGATTAGTGTGAATGTGGTATACACAAACTAGTGTCCATGTGGAGTGGACGAAAACCAAAACTGTTGGTGTGGGAACTCAAGTAGATTAGCCAGCGGAGACAAACACAATTTTCCAAATTTCTGTGAACTGTCAATGCAGTCCGGAAATTGGGAACACGTTTGCTCCGATACGCAAACTGCGAACGCGGTCACGTGGGGTGTGACAGACACACAGACACACACACACGTCCAGTGTAATACCTCTACGTGACGTCATCGTCACTCGGAGAGTTAAAAACTAGCAACAGTTCCTCCAGAAGCAAAAAATGTTCCAATTGGTGAGAAGCGGAAAAGAGGATGACCCTCAAGGGCTAGGAATAATAATAATTGCTATTATTATTGTATTGTTTTATTGTAGACTTCAGTGAAATAAACACAATTTTTCACAATTTTTGTAATTGTTGGTATAAATTACTTATTGAACGGTAAAGATCCACTTTAAAAAGGGTAAAAATAACCTAGTGAAGAGTGTAAAACGTACTAATTGTAAAATCACTTTTTTGGGGGGTTAAAAGTAATTAAAAAGGGGGTTGATTAAATGGTTGATTATCATTTTTGTTCACATTTAGATTCCAGTGTTCAGTCACTACCTCCTTCAGTCAGGGTGTTTACATTTACCAGCGATTGTTCACATTTGGGGTCCTCTAAGGGGTTTGGGAAATAGGATATTGTGCAAAATTTAAGAGAGTTAAAAAGTTGAAAACATAGCGAATTGTTGTGAAAGAATCATATTTCATATCCTGAAAGTTTCTGGTGTCTAACGTTAGCTCCACGGAAGTTTGCAAAAAGTGTTTACAATTACCAGTACCAACACTATAGTAACTTCCTTAATCGATTAGTTTTAAACTTAAATAAACTACATCATTATTTTAAAGTTATCATAAATTAAAGTACAATATTAATTAATCTAAAGTAAATTCCTCAATTAACTTACTTGAAATTTCATTATTTATAATTATCATAATTCTCGCTCATAAATATATATTTACTTTCATCTTAATTAAATTACAGAATAATATATATTGAACTATTGTAACTTCCTCAATCGGTTAATTTTAAACTTAATTAAACTACATCATTATTTATAAAGATATCATTAATCTCACTTGTGAACGTGGACTGCTCGCTTAAGCAGACGAGTTTTCAAGAGACGATATCACTGGTTCACTCATGGTGAACTTTGCCTGCTAATTCGTTTCTCTCTACATTCAAGACTGATAAGGTTTTAGGAAAAGAACTCTAAGCTTCAGACGTGACTTTGAGGCCGACAGAACGTTATATTAACGTGGTAGTGGGCGATTATTTAATTTCTCTCTCTCTTAGCGCGAAACGCTAGATGGATTTGTCTCTCCCACTCCCAGCTCTTATCTTATAAAAGCAATGAGTTATATAAGAATTCGGTGGCGCAGTCGTAGCGTGCCGGTTTTCCGAACCGTAGCGTTAACGTTGGTACGTTCGTGTCCAATCGGGGATTTGGAAATTTGCGAAATAAAACAATATAAAATTTAGCTACCCTAGGTCCATCTATTCGCGTTTTAGAGTATTATGTATGAATTATGGATAAATTTGAATAAATTAACGCGAAAATGGGCGGGGATAGGGCGGGGTTAAGACTCCCAGCCAGCCGTAACATAGGGTATAATGGGAGAAAAAAGGGGGTAATTTAGGGGGGAAAGACACTAAAAAAGGCGTACATGGGGGGAAAAGGGGGTAAAAGTGGGGGTAGTAAATCTTCGGTATAAATGCATTACTTTTTAGCCTATCAATAGATGGCGCTAAAAAGCTAAAAAAAGTACGTGTCAAATTGGATATTAAAGAAACTTTGGTGAAAATTAATTAATATAATATCTACAATGAGTACTATAAAATCACAAAGGAGTATACAATAATCAGAGAGAATTCATTCCGTCCTGAAGAAAGTGCATGCCAAATTGAGCATTGAAAATAATCAAAATACAGGGCGACGTTATTCAAACAACCTATCATGGCATTTAGAAAATTTTCTACAGTAAAGTAGAACATGCTTCGCCTGAGTATGTTTTCAAAAAACAAAACTAGTCATTATTTTCAGGCTGCAATTTTTCACTCTCGGTTTCCAGTCTAAACCTTTTTACCTCTCCGTGTGACGTAGTCCAGGAGAGGTTCTGTAACGGCCGTGTCTGTCTGTGTGTCTGTCTGTCTGTCCGTTTTTACACCCACGTGACCGTGTTCGCAGTTTGCGTATCGGAGCAAACGTGTTCGCCATTTCCGAACTGCTTTCACAGTCACGGAAATGGCTCCTCTACTTGAGATCTCACATCACCTGAGTTGAGTTCTTTCTGGCTTCTAATCACCATCATCTTCTGGTCTTCGTCCATTCCACTTGGACACCAGTCTGTACATACTGGCTTCTAATCACTACCATATCTTCTGTTATTTGTCAATCCCACATTGACACCAGTCTGCACTTACACTGGCTTCTAGCACCACCATCCACTGGTCTTCCGTCTATTCTACATAGACACCAATCTGTATCATTGGCTTCTACTCCATTATCATCGTTTTGTTTTAGGATATACGCGGCGATCAGCTAGGGCTACGAGAAACGTCTAGCCTCCCTAAGGTGGGATCGGCCACCAAAGGTTTTCGCAATTGCGCTTTTTCCTTACTATTATAACGGAAACGAATCGTATATATACCCCAAAATTTGAAGAAAAGCGGGCAAGAGGGGTACCCTTCACTTTAAACGTCAATATTAGCAAAATTTGAGAAGATAATAGGTATAACTTTATTTTAAACGATTTAAATATTATCAATGTTAATTATTGAAGATAAAAATAATTAAAAATAATTTTATTTATTTAAATATTAAAGATAAACCTCTCGTGCAAAGAGAGAGATTATCATTGCCTCCTATAGGCCCGTGCATGCGATCTATTTCCTTCATTGCCTCTTATATCTATCAAGGCCCGTGCATTGTGATATATTTCATTCATTGCCTCCTATATCTATCAAGGCACGTGCATTGTGCTATATTTCATTCATTGCCTCCTATATCAATCAAGGCCCGTGCATTGCGATATATTTTTCAAAACAACAACAAAAATGGGAAGCTCCTCTCAGAAACATAATAATTTCTTTTCTCTGTATATGAAATGAAAATATGGATAATATTGCGCTCCTTTAATGGTATGAATCCTTGCCTGTCTATTAATATTTTGCGTAAGAGTAATACGTTTTTAGCGAGGTCTAGAGAGGATAAACATAAGCGAGATTGTTTCGAAAAAAAATACTGCTTCCACTAATGGGTTTTTACTCCTTGTTACTGTTGTATAGAGTAATCATGATAAAAGCTTTAAAATTACGAGAGAACAGACCTTTTTTATCCTCTTGTTTTATTCTTAATAAGAATATAAAACATTTATTTTGTATCAAAAAATATTTTTTGGTGCTAAGATTGCTTTAAAAAAATCCAAACGGTTAGGCATGATGATATTTTTCAAATCTAATGAGATAACGCCCACCTAGTTGAAAATTGCCCTTTTTTATCCGCGGGAGCCATTCTTAATGAGAATTTCGATGCTAGTAGGTTGTCAATTAAACTACCGGTATATTATTGTTGTTGGTATTTGGATATTAAGTCAAATTAAGTGGTTGTAAAGAGCCAGCAGGTTTTTTCCGCTTCTTTTTGTGAGTATTTGATTTTTGTATGTAAAATGGAGGAAGATAATGTTGAGAGTAAGGATGAAATGCGGAAGCGCAAAGCGCGGGAAAGGATGACGGCAAAAAGGTCGACGTTTTCATTGGATACTTAAGGTTATATAATCTTCTCGACACGGAGAGGTAATATTTTGGTTTTCCCAACTTGTATTTTCAAACCTTAGCTTTTCGCAAGGCTCCCTAGATAAAATAACGGCTGGTGCACGCTGCTCTGGTAAGGGGCGGCAGAAGCTTGTATAGAAAAGGGCATCTCATACCTAGATGGCGTTACAAATCATCAATTTTAAGGCGCGAACTTTTGAAGCAGTAGAAACTTAGCGGGTAACGGACAGCTCAAAGGTGATAATATTCAATAACTTTATATATTTTTTAAGGTTTAAAAAAAAATTATTTGTAATTTTTTAACCCATGAGACCATTTAATGCTTTCAGTTTTAACACATGAGATAATTTTATGCTTTCAGTTTTAACACATGGAATAATTTTATACATTTTAACACGAGAACATTTTATACATTTTAACGCATGAGATCATTTTATACATTTTAACGCATGAGATCATTTTATACATTTTAACGCATGAGATCATTTTATACATTTTAACGCATGAGATCATTTTATACATTTTAACGCATGAGATCATTTTATACATTTTAACACATGAGATCATTTTATACATTTTAACACATGAGGTCATTTAACATGTACAAATAAATTTATGACTTAGGTCAGTTGCCTTAAATCAATTTAAAGCATAGAAAGTTGTTGTTTAAAAGACTGAAACAATCCAAGCTCGCGACGTTTACAAATGGGTGCCATTTTGTTTGCCTATACTTGAATTATAGAATATTACTCCGCACTAGAATTTGCTTACACTTAATATATGAAAAGGGTTGATCATGAAAGGGGTTAGAAATTTCCTTCCGTTTCAGCATTCAATTCAGTGCAGCCTTTCGGTTAGGTTCTCCGTGAAATATATTGAAAAACAAACCTATAGACCATTCCATTAAATACTTGCCGAGAAACCAACGCAGAAGGTAAGGGCCACCATGTTAGGCTATTTCCCTCGCTCCAAGAGGCAACGCCAGATTGAGCTCGCGTTCGCTACACGCGGGAGGCTAGTCGACTCACACTGCCGCGTGCGGTACTTCTTAACGCGAGAGAACTAGCCTAATATGGCGGCCCGGTCCTTTTGCTGTTTACTTTTACTATGGAATTACAGGAATGGTCTATTCTTACAAAACTGCCAGACTTTCGCTCTACAGTCTGTAGTTTCGCAAACTGTCTGGCAAACATCTTATAGGCTTGTAAAATAAACCTAGACTTATAACACAGACTTATGACCGGACAACTTACAGACTTCTAAAATAGAGCGAGACTTATAACATAAACTTATAGAATAGACAGACATGACATATTATAGACATAAAATAAACTTATAGCATAGACATATTATAGACATAACATAAACTTATAGAATAGACATATTATAGACATAACATAAACTTATAGAATAGACATATTATAGACAAAACATAAACTTATAGAATAGACATATTATAGACATAACATAAACTTATAGAATAGACAATGGACATAACATAAACTTATAGCATAGACATATTATAGACATAACATAAACTTATAGAATAGACATATTATAGACATAACATAAACTTATAGAATAGACATATTATAGACATAACATAAACTTATAGAATAGACATATTATAGACATAACATAAACTTATAGAATAGATATATTATAGACATAGACTTATAAAATGTTCGTATTATAGACCTAGACTTATAACATAGACTTATAAAATGGACGTATTATAGACCTAGACTTATAACATAGACTTATAAAATGGACGTATTATAGACCTAGACTTATAACATAGACTTATAAAATGGACGTATTATAGACATAGACTTAGCCCAGACATCTTTTGGACTTATAATTGAGACGAACCTTACACTTATCAAATTACACTTATAATTTAGCATTATCCTTATAACATAATTTTATATTTAAAGTATAGGGAGCTAACAGTTCTGGCACTGAAACGTCACACCCTTCTATTTCTTACTGGAGTTTCATCCCCTCTAAGTTCTAACGGTTGGCAACAGTATTCTACGCGCAAAAATACCAGCCAGAGTGGGGGCTGCGTGACGTCAGACTATCTCTTCCCCCTAGCCATTTTTTAGCTCCCTATAGTCTTAAACTTATAGCATATACTTATGTACGGACATCTTGCGCTAACAACATCTTACCATGGATCAAGAATGCGCGTGAGGAAATTTGTTTTCACGCTATAGGATAGGCAACTCCCTTTCTCGAACGACAGCTTATTCTGTTTCAAATACGCGTGAAATTGCCTACAGCCTACTACACGTATTTGAACTAAGGCCTAGAGGTCAGTGCACTCGAGCTAAAAAAACTCGCGGATATTTTAAATCCTGAAGTTTTTCTTGTCTTGACAGCAAGTACAAAGCTAGGTTACATAGAGACTTAGCTTTGCGCGTGCTGACAACCGATGTTGTAACAGAGTATATACAGAATAAGCTGTCGTCCGAGATAAGGAGTTGCCTATCCTAAAAACAAATTTCCTCACGCGCATTCTTTATCCATGATCACACAATCCTCCACCTTTTCACTCTGCCTTTGAAACACTTTAACTTATAATCTGATAGTGATAGACTGACTTATAATACAGATTTATGCATTCTTATCTTAAAATCTAGTGTACCATACTATCTAAACTTGGGAGTTTTGACTGGTTTGCTTCTTTTATGGTTCAAAGCTTAATAGAGAGCTCCCGCCATGTTTTAACTTCAATTTCTAAAAATTGCAAATATCTGGGATTTGAAACGTGCCTGCCCTTGGGGGCTGCAAATAACTGGGATTTGAAACGTGCCTGCCCTTGGGGGCTGCAAATAACTGGGATTTGAAACGTGCCTGCCCTTGGGGGCTGAAAATATCTGGGATTTGAAACGTGCCCTTGGGGGCTGCAAATATCTGGGATTTGAAACGTGCCCTTGGGGGCTGCAAATATCTGGGATTTGAAACGTGCCTTTGGGGGCTGCAAATATCTGGGATTTGAAACGTGCCTGCCCTAGGGGGCTGCAAATATCTGGGATTTGAAACGTGCCCTTGGAGGCTGCAAATTTGGGATTTGAAACGTGTCCTTGGGGGCTGCAAATAACTGGGATTTGAAATGTGCCTGCCCTTGGGGGCTGCAAATATCTGGGATTTGAAACGTGCCCTTGGGGGCTGCAAATATCTAGGATTTGAAACGTGCCTGCCCTTGGGAGCTGCAAATATCTGGGATTTGAAACGTGCCCTTGGGGGCTGCAAATATCTGGGTTTTGAAACGTGCCCTTGGGGGCTGCAAATATCTGGGATTCGAAACGTCCCCTTGGAGGCTGCAAATATCTAGGATTTGAAACGTGCCTGCCCTTGGGAGCTGCAAATATCTGGGGTTTGAAACGTGCCTGCCCTTGGGGGCTGCAAATAACTGGGATTTGAAACGTGCCTGCCCTTGGAGGCTGCAAATAACTGGGATTTGAAATGTGCCTGCCCTTGGGGGCTGCAAATATCTGGGATTTGAAACGTGCCCTTGGGGGCTGCAAATATCTGGGATTTGAAACGTGCCCTTGGGGGCTGCAAATATCTGGGATTTGAAACGTGCCCTTGGGGGCTGCAAATATCTGGGATTTGAAACGTGCCCTTGGAGGCTGCAAATCTGGGATTTGAAACGTGCCCTTGGGGGCTGCAAATATCTGGGATTTGAAACGTGCCCTTGGGGGCTGCAAATATCTGGGATTTGAAACGTGCCCTTGGGGGCTGCAAATATCTGGGATTTGAAACGTGCCCTTGGGGGCTGCAAATATCTGGGATTTGAAACGTGCCCTTGGAGGCTGCAAATCTGGGATTTGAAACGTGCCCTTGGGGGCTGCAAATATCTGGGATTTGAAACGTGCCTGCCGTTGAAGGCTGCAAATATCTGGGATTTGAAACGTGCCTGCCCTTGGGGGCTGCAAATATCTGGGATTTGAAACGTGCCTGCCGTTGAAGGCTGCAAATATCTGGGATTTGAAACGCGCCTGCCCTTGGGGGCTGCAAATATCTGCGATTTGAAACGTGCCCTTGGGGGCTGCAAATATCTGGGATTTGAAACGCGCCTGCCCTTGGGGGCTGCAAATATCTGCGATTTGAAACGTGCCCTTGGGGGCTGCAAATATCTGGGATTTGAAACGTGCCCTTTGGGGGCTGCAAATATCTGGGATTTGAAACATGCCCTTGGAGGCTGCAAATATCTGGGATTTGAAACGTGTCTGCCCTTGGAGGCTGCAAATATCTGGGATTTAAACGTGCCCTTGGGGGCTGCAAATATCTGGGATTTGAAACGTCTGCCCTCGGGGGCTGCAAATATCTGGGATTTGAAACGTGCCTGACCTTTGGGGCTGCAAATAACTGGGATTTGAAACGTGCCTGCCCTTGGGGGCTGCAAATATCTGGGATTTGAAACGTGCCCTTGGGGGCTGCAAATATCTGGGATTTGAAACGTGCCCTTGGGGGCTGCAAATATCTGGGATTTGAAACGTGCCCTTGGGGGCTGCAAATATCTGGGATTTGAAACGTGCCTGCCCTAGGGGGCTGCAAATATCTGGGATTTGAAACGTGCCCTTGGAGGCTGCAAATTTGGGATTTGAAACGTGTCCTTGGGGGCTGCAAATAACTGGGATTTGAAATGTGCCTGCCCTTGGGGGCTGCAAATATCTGGGATTTGAAACGTGCCCTTGGGGGCTGCAAATATCTGGGATTTGAAACGTGCCCTTGGGGGCTGCAAATATCTAGGATTTGAAACGTGCCTGCCCTTGGGAGCTGCAAATATCTGGGATTTGAAACGTGCCCTTGGGGGCTGCAAATATCTGGGTTATGAAACGTTGCCTTGGGGGCTGCAAATATCTGGGATTCGAAACGTCCCCTTGGAGGCTGCAAATATCTAGGATTTGAAACGTGCCTGCCCTTGGGAGCTGCAAATATCTGGGGTTTGAAACGTGCCTGCCCTTGGGGGCTGCAAATAACTGGGATTTGAAACGTGCCTGCCCTTGGAGGCTGCAAATAACTGGGATTTGAAATGTGCCTGCCCTTGGGGGCTGCAAATATCTGGGATTTGAAACGTGCCCTTGGGGGCTGCAAATATCTGGGATTTGAAACGTGCCCTAGGGGCTGCAAATATCTGGGATTTGAAACGTGCCCTTGGGGGCTGCAAATATCTGGGATTTGAAACGTGCCCTTGGAGGCTGCAAATCTGGGATTTGAAACGTGCCCTTGGGGGCTGCAAATATCTGGGATTCGAAACGTCCCCTTGGAGGCTGCAAATATCTAGGATTTGAAACGTGCCTGCCCTTGGGAGCTGCAAATATCTGGGGTTTGAAACGTGCCTGCCCTTGGGGGCTGCAAATAACTGGGATTTGAAACGTGCCTGCCCTTGGAGGCTGCAAATAACTGGGATTTGAAATGTGCCTGCCCTTGGGGGCTGCAAATATCTGGGATTTGAAACGTGCCCTTGGGGGCTGCAAATATCTGGGATTTGAAACGTGCCCTTGGGGGCTGCAAATATCTGGGATTTGAAACGTGCCCTTGGGGGCTGCAAATATCTGGGATTTGAAACGTGCCCTTGGAGGCTGCAAATCTGGGATTTGAAACGTGCCCTTGGGGGCTGCAAATATCTGGGATTTGAAACGTGCCTGCCGTTGAAGGCTGCAAATATCTGGGATTTGAAACGCGCCTGCCCTTGGGGGCTGCAAATATCTGGGATTTGAAACGTGCCTGCCGTTGAAGGCTGCAAATATCTGGGATTTGAAACGCGCCTGCCCTTGGGGGCTGCAAATATCTGCGATTTGAAACGTGCCCTTGGGGGCTGCAAATATCTGGGATTTGAAACGTGCCCTTGGGGGCTGCAAATATCTGGGATTTGAAACATGCCCTTGGAGGCTGCAAATATCTGGGATTTGAAACGTGTCTGCCCTTGGAGGCTGCAAATATCTGGGATTTAAACGTGCCCTTGGGGGCTGCAAATATCTGGGATTTGAAACGTCTGCCCTCGGGGGCTGCAAATATCTGGGATTTGAAACGTGCCTGACCTTTGGGGCTGCAAATAACTGGGATTTGAAACGTGCCTGCCCTTGGGGGCTGAAAATATCTGGGATTTGAAACGTGCCCTTGGGGGCTGCAAATATCTGGGATTTGAAACGTGCCCTTGGGGGCTGCAAATATCTGGGATTTGAAACGTGCCTTTGGGGGCTGCAAATATCTGGGATTTGAAACGTGCCCTTGGAGGCTGCAAATCTGGGATTTGAAACGTGCCCTTGGGGGCTGCAAATATCTGGGATTTGAAACGTGCCTGCCCTAGGGGGCTGCAAATATCTGGGATTTGAAACGTGCCCTTGGAGGCTGCAAATTTGGGATTTGAAACGTGTCCTTGGGGGCTGCAAATAACTGGGATTTGAAATGTGCCTGCCCTTGGGGGCTGCAAATATCTGGGATTTGAAACGTGCCCTTGGGGGCTGCAAATATCTGGGATTTGAAACGTGCCCTTGGGGGCTGCAAATATCTAGGATTTGAAACGTGCCTGCCCTTGGGAGCTGCAAATATCTGGGATTTGAAACGTGCCCTTGGGGGCTGCAAATATCTGGGTTTTGAAACGTGCCCTTGGGGGCTGCAAATATCTGGGATTTGAAACGTGCCTGCCCTTGGAGGCTGCAAATAACTGGGATTTGAAACGTGCCTGCCCTTGGAGGCTGCAAATAACTGGGATTTGAAATGTGCCTGCCCTTTGGGGCTGCAAATATCTGGGATTTGAAACGTGCCCTTGGGGGCTGCAAATATCTGGGATTTGAAACGTGCCCTTGGGGGCTGCAAATATCTGGGATTTGAAACGTGCCCTTGGGGGCTGCAAATATCTGGGATTTGAAACGTGCCCTTGGGAGCTGCAAATATCTGGGGTTTGAAACGTGCCTGCCCTTGGGGGCTGCAAATAACTGGGATTTGAAACGTGCCTGCCCTTGGAGGCTGCAAATAACTGGGATTTGAAATGTGCCTGCCCTTGGGGGCTGCAAATATCTGGGATTTGAAACGTGCCTTTGGGGGCTGCAAATATCTGGGATTTGAAACGTGCCCTTGGAGGCTGCAAATCTGGGATTTGAAACGTGCCCTTGGGGGCTGCAAATATCTGGGATTTGAAACGTGCCTGCCCTTGGGAGCTGCAAATATCTGGGATTTGAAACGTGCCCTTGGGGGCTGCAAATATCTGGGTTTGAAACGTGCCCTTGGGGGCTGCAAATATCTGGGATTCGAAACGTCCCCTTGGAGGCTGCAAATATCTAGGATTTGAAACGTGCCTGCCCTTGGGAGCTGCAAATATCTGGGGTTTGAAACGTGCCTGCCCTTGGGGGCTGCAAATAACTGGGATTTGAAACGTGCCTGCCCTTGGAGGCTGCAAATAACTGGGATTTGAAATGTGCCTGCCCTTGGGGGCTGCAAATATCTGGGATTTGAAACGTGCCCTTGGGGGCTGCAAATATCTGGGATTTGAAACGTGCCCTTGGGGGCTGCAAATATCTGGGATTTGAAACGTGCCCTTGGGGGCTGCAAATATCTGGGATTTGAAACGTGCCCTTGGAGGCTGCAAATCTGGGATTTGAAACGTGCCCTTGGGGGCTGCAAATATCTGGGATTTGAAACGTCCCCTTGGAGGCTGCAAATATCTAGGATTTGAAACGTGCCTGCCCTTGGGAGCTGCAAATATCTGGGGTTTGAAACGTGCCTGCCCTTGGGGGCTGCAAATAACTGGGATTTGAAACGTGCCTGCCCTTGGAGGCTGCAAATAACTGGGATTTGAAATGTGCCTGCCCTTGGGGGCTGCAAATATCTGGGATTTGAAACGTGCCCTTGGGGGCTGCAAATATCTGGGATTTGAAACGTGCCCTTGGGGGCTGCAAATATCTGGGATTTGAAACGTGCCCTTGGGGGCTGCAAATATCTGGGATTTGAAACGTGCCCTTGGAGGCTGCAAATCTGGGATTTGAAACGTGCCCTTGGGGGCTGCAAATATCTGGGATTTGAAACGTGCCTGCCGTTGAAGGCTGCAAATATCTGGGATTTGAAACGCCTGCCCTTGGGGGCTGCAAATATCTGGGATTTGAAACGTGCCTGCCGGGGCTGCAAATATCTGGGATTTGAAACGTGCCTGCCCTTGGGGGCTGCAAATATCTGGGATTTGAAACGTGCCCTTGGGGGCTGCAAATATCTGGGATTTGAAACGTGCCCTTTGGGGCTGCAAATATCTGGGATTTGAAACATGCCCTTGGAGGCTGCAAATATCTGGGATTTGAAACGTGTCTGCCCTTGGAGGCTGCAAATATCTGGGATTTGAAACGTGCCCTTGGGGGCTGCAAATATCTGGGATTTGAAACGTCTGCCCTCGGGGGCTGCAAATATCTGGGATTTGAAACGTGCCTGACCTTTGGGGCTGCAAATAACTGGGATTTGAAACGTGCCTGCCCTTGGGGCTGCAAATATCTGGGATTTGAAACGTGCCCTTGGGGGCTGCAAATATCTGGGATTTGAAACGTGCCCTTGGGGGCTGCAAATATCTGGGATTTGAAACGTGCCTTTGGGGGCTGCAAATATCTGGGATTTGAAACGTGCCCTTGGAGGCTGCAAATCTGGGATTTGAAACGTGCCCTTGGGGGCTGCAAATATCTGGGATTTGAAACGTGCCTGCCCTAGGGGGCTGCAAATATCTGGGATTTGAAACGTGCCCTTGGAGGCTGCAAATTTGGGATTTGAAACGTGTCCTTTGGGGCTGCAAATATCTGGGATTTGAAACGTGCCTGCCCTTGGGGGCTGCAAATATCTGGGATTTGAAACGTGCCCTTGGGGGCTGCAAATATCTGGGATTTGAAACGTGCCCTTGGGGGCTGCAAATATCTGGGATTTGAAACGTGCCTGCCCTTGGGGGCTGCAAATATCTGGGATTTGAAACGTGCCCTTGGGGGCTGCAAATATCTGGGTTTTGAAACGTGCCCTTGGGGGCTGCAAATATCTGGGATTTGAAACGTGCCTGCCCTTGGAGGCTGCAAATAACTGGGATTTGAAACGTGCCTGCCCTTGGAGGCTGCAAATAACTGGGATTTGAAACGTGCCTGCCCTTGGGGCTGCAAATATCTGGGATTTGAAACGTGCCCTTGGGGGCTGCAAATATCTGGGATTTGAAACGTGCCCTTGGGGCTGCAAATATCTGGGATTTGAAACGTGCCCTTGGGGGCTGCAAATATCTGGGATTTGAAACGTCCCTTGGGGGCTGCAAATATCTGGGATTTGAAACGTGCCTGCCCTTGGGGGCTGCAAATATCTGGGATTTGAAACGTGCCTGCCCTTGGAGGCTGCAAATAACTGGGATTTGAAACGTGCCTGCCCTTGGGGGCTGCAAATATCTGGGATTTGAAACGTGCCTTTGGGGGCTGCAAATATCTGGGATTTGAAACGTGCCCTTGGAGGCTGCAAATCTGGGATTTGAAACGTGCCCTTGGGGGCTGCAAATATCTGGGATTTGAAACGTGCCTGCCCTTGGGGGCTGCAAATATCTGGGATTTGAAACGTGCCCTTGGAGGCTGCAAATCTGGGATTTGAAACGTGCCCTTGGGGGCTGCAAATATCTGGGATTTGAAACGTGCCTGCCCTTGGGGGCTGCAAATATCTGGGATTTGAAACGTGCCCTTGGGGGCTGCAAATATCTGGGATTTGAAACGTGCCCTTGGGGCTGCAAATATCTGGGATTTGAAACGTGCCTGCCCTTGGAGCTGCAAATATCTGGGATTTGAAACGTGCCCTTGGGGGCTGCAAATATCTGGGATTTGAAACGTGCCCTTGGGGGCTGCAAATATCTGGGATTTGAAACGTGCCTGCCCTTGGGGCTGCAAATATCTGGGATTTGAAACGTGCCTGCCCTTGGGGCTGCAAATATCTGGGATTTGAAACGTGCCTGCCCTTGGGGCTGCAAATATCTGGGATTTGAAACGTGCCCTTGGGGGCTGCAAATATCTGGGATTTGAAACGTGCCCTTGGGGGCTGCAAATATCTGGGATTTGAAACGTGCCCTTGGGGCTGCAAATATCTGGGATTTGAAACGTGCCCTTGGGGGCTGCAAATATCTGGGATTTGAAACGTGCCTGCCCTTGGGGCTGCAAATATCTGGGATTTGAAACGTGCCTGCCCTTGGGGCTGCAAATATCTGGGATTTGAAACGTGCCTGCCCTTGGGGGCTGCAAATATCTGGGATTTGAAACGTGCCCTTGGGGGCTGCAAATATCTGGGATTTGAAACGTGCCCTTGGGGGCTGCAAATATCTGGGATTTGAAACGTGCCCTTGGGGGCTGCAAATATCTGGGATTTGAAACGTGCCCTTGGGGGCTGCAAATATCTGGGATTTGAAACGTGCCCTTGGGGGCTGCAAATATCTGGGTTTTGAAACGTGCCTTTGGGGGCTGCAAATATCTGGGATTTGAAACGTGCCCTTGGAGGCTGCAAATATCTGGGATTTGAAACGTGCCTGCCCTTGGGGCTGCAAATATCTGGGATTTGAAACGTGCCTGCCCTTGGGGGCTGCAAATATCTGGGATTTGAAACGTGCCTGCCCTTTGGCTGCAAATATCTGGGATTTGAAACGTGCCTGCCCTTGGGGCTGCAAATATCTGGGATTTGAAACGTGCCTGCCCTTGGGGCTGCAAATATCTGGGATTTGAAACGTGCCCTTGGGGCTGCAAATATCTGGGATTTGAAACGTGCCCTTGGGGGCTGCAAATATCTGGGATTTGAAACGTGCCCTTGGGGGCTGCAAATATCTGGGATTTGAAACGTGCCCTTGGGGGCTGCAAATATCTGGGATTTGAAACGTGCCTGCCCTTGGGGGCTGCAATATCTGGTTTGAAACGTGCCTGCCCTTGGGGGCTGCAAATATCTGGGATTTGAAACGTGCCTGCCCTTGGGGCTGCAAATATCTGGGATTTGAAACGTGCCCTTGGGGCTGCAAATATCTGGGATTTGAAACGTGCCCTTGGGGGCTGCAAATATCTGGGATTTGAAACGTGCCCTTGGGGGCTGCAAATATCTGGATTTGAAACGTGCCCCCTTGGGCTGCAATATCTGGATTTGAAACGTGCCTGCCCTTGGGGGCTGCAAATATCTGGGATTTGAAACGTGCCCTTGGGGGCTGCAAATATCTGGGATTTGAAACGTGCCCTTGGGGGCTGCAAATATCTGGGATTTGAAACGTGCCCTTGGGGGCTGCAAATATCTGGGATTTGAAACGTGCCCTTGGGGGCTGCAAATATCTGGGATTTGAAACGTGCCCTTGGGGGCTGCAAATATCTGGGATTTGAAACGTGCCTGCCCTTGGGGGCTGCAAATATCTGGGATTTGAAACGTGCCTGCCCTTGGGGCTGCAAATATCTGGGATTTGAAAGTGCCTGCCCTTGGGGCTGCAAATATCTGGGATTTGAAACGTGCCTTGGGGGCTGCAAATATCTGGGATTTGAAACGTGCCCTTGGAGGCTGCAAATCTGGGATTTGAAACGTGCCCTTGGGGGCTGCAAATATCTGGGATTTGAAACGTGCCTGCCCTGGGGGCTGCAAATATCTGGGATTTGAAACGTGCCCTTGGGGGCAAATATCTGGGATTTGAAACGTGCCCTTGGGGGCTGCAAATATCTGGGATTTGAAACGTGCCTGCCCTTGGGGGCTGCAAATATCTGGGATTTGAAACGTGCCCTTGGGGCTGCAAATATCTGGGATTTGAAACGTGCCCTTGGGGGCTGCAAATATCTGGGATTTGAAATGTGCCTGCCCTTGGGGCTGCAAATATCTGGGATTTGAAACGTGCCCTTGGGGGCTGCAAATATCTGGGTTTTAAACGTGCCCTTGGGGCTGCAAATATCTGGGATTTGAA
>JAEQBA010003565.1:0-90422 GCA_019434445.1 Phalangium opilio | reverse complement strand
TATAATTAAAAACAAGTTATTTGTTGTATGAGTGTTAGACCTATTTCCCATTTTGTTAGTTCATTTCCTATAGTATGTATTTTTAACGTGTTTTTACTATACTTAAGGAGCGGTTTTAGCATTTAATTTCTAAACATGCATTATTAAAACTACTGTTTGTAACTTATTATTCATTTAAACGTATTTTACTTCAACAAACAAAAGGATTAAACTTCAAAGTATTATTAGGAAAACTCGTGCTTAACTTTTAAAGTAAAATCAGGGAAAAGCAAATTATTACTTTCCCGCCTTGCACGAGGCTTAAAGTAACAAGTTATAATTAAGATAATGAAACTTTAGTCTCGTTGCATGCATGCGTTTTGGGATAGAATGAAAAATGAAGACTTTTCTCTTTTGTTGCTGCTGCTTCGGGGCCCTTGGACGGTCGATAATAAACGAGTTAGTACGTTAAAAGTGAAGTTTTAGCTACGGGCAGCGATTCTTATCGGACTTCTCCATGGGCTGACATGCTTCGCAAACGATATACGAGCTAAGAATAGCTAATTAGAACGCTTAAATTACGTATACATTCTCTCTGGGTATTTTTTGACAACCTTTTCTCCGGAAAATAATTGCTACTTACTTTACGTTGTCGTGTTTTACATTTGAAGGCAATGATATGATCGGGTTGGTGGACGTACAAGAGTCGAGTCCAAGTCAGGAGGTCAGGACTCGGGAGGGAAATAACTGATTTATGTTTTTGGTATATGGCATATCAGGAAATTCGTAATTTTCCGCCTACTCAGAGCTATAATTTTAATGTCAGTAAATGTCATAATTTTGGGAAATGTAATTACTTATATTTTTGAGTAATTTATTCCAAATAATGTCGTTTCTTTATAAGTCTGGCATAAATTAAAGGGTTATTTGTTCTTTGGGCGATTTTGATTCGAAAATGTAACTTCTATTTAAATTTTGCCGTCCGTTGCCACTGTTTTCGAGTTATGATTTTAGTACTTTAGGGATGACCCTTTAAATAAATTAGAAATAATTATCTTTCAGTTCATTAATTAATTAATTAAATAGTCTGGTAATCTCATGCTTTAAAACAATGTCCCGGACTGCAAAATGTCATGGAACTTTTTCCACTCAAAATCGCCCAAAGAACAAGAACAAATAACCCCTTAATTTATGGCAGACTTACCAGAAACACCATGTATAAATTAAACATATTCTATACATTATTTACGCTTTTTAATGCAATTTCAAATTTATTTCAAAGCTTAATCCTTTGATCTCGCGACCTTTTACAATGAAGTCATTGTATATTTTTATAGTTTATGTACAGTCGGAATAAATTCCCTTTTAAAACTTTGGCATTGTGTATAAGCGCGGCCGGTTTAAATTGTAATTCAATGCGTTCTACTTCGAATATTTGAGGTATTTTAACAAGGACCGCGCTGCTAGCAAAACTAATCCTACGATAACAAGCTTATTAGGTTTTCAAAACACTATAATCCTTTGTAGAGTCGTTCGGTTCTGTCCTGTTTTCCCGCTTGAAACTTTAAGAGGATTAAATACTATGTTTAACTTTTGCCCATCATCCAGATTCGGTGGAGTCATTTGCGTACCCCCGCGTCTGTGTGTAACTTTAAACCTTTAAAATTGTTTAGTTAGATTAAATTACTTTTTTTAAATTTATCGATAATAAGAAATTATTAACTTGAAGTAAAAATAAAATATAACCAGGGATAGATTTAATTTTAGAAGTAGGAATGGAGAACAGAGTAATCTGGGCGTGCGTCTGGTCAAAGTCCCGGACCCCCTTCCACGGGACGGGGGGGGGTATGAAATAAGAGGCGGGTCATAGCGACAGAGGTAAAAAGGAATTATGTATTTTTCGCCGTCTCCGTCAGCAACGTCATCAAAACGTAGTTCAAGTGAGCCAATAAGATAATTTAAAAGTTTCGTTACGTGTTGGAGGGAGGGGCTCTATACTGGGTGGTCTATGAGTCGGACTGAAGTAAATACTAACCGTTCTCCATACCTACTTCAAAAATTAAATCTATCCCTGCTTACTTATGATTTAATTAACATAATCCTTCTGTCGTTTTTACGTCAATTTATGGACTTCGCATTATATTTATTTATTTATTTAAAGGAACCGCCTCTTACAGAAATCAGAACAAACAAAACAACACCACGCCTTTTATACCTATAAGAAAAGCTAGGGTTATTTTATTTTTCATGTTAAAAGAACACCATAAGTTAAAGTATGGGAACGTGCATTTCAAAGTCACGTTAGGAAACCATTAACCCCCTTTTTGTTTCTTGGGTTCCTTCTTGTGTAAGAAAGAAGATGAAAACAACATAGATGGAAGAGGATAGTGGAATGGGATGGGATGAAACGAAAGAAGAAAGGAAAAAACCTTGAGGTTCACTTCATCATTTTCACAGCTCACTGGAAGTCGAAACTTGGTGCAGGGATGCTTTTTCGGAGTATAGGGAAGGAAAAAAACTAAAGGGAAGACACTTAACTCAATGACGTCCTTTCAAAGATTCACTATGTTACACTGTAGAGAGAGGGAAGAGGCTGGGGATGAGGAAGGGGATGGAGAAAAAAGAAGCTCAAGAGCAAAAATAAAAAAAGAAGGAATGGAGTAAAGGAAGTTAGTCTTTAATTGGATACCTGAAGAAAGGTTGAATAAAAAATTACACTGGGGGTTTTCGAAAGAGCTATCGGTTTTCCGGTAATCTATCTCCAATTTTCTGACACTTTTGATGAATTAATTTGCAAAAATAATAAAAGAAGAGAAATGAGAACAACTTTTTAGGGGGTTAAGAAAAATTTATTTTTAAACGAAAGCGAAATTTATGGGCGTGCACCTTAATTTTTAATGAGCTCATTAGAATTTTAATTCAGGTGCAGGCAGTTTTCGCTGTTTATTTATAATACTTAGAGCAATTACTCCGTGCAATATATCTAGTTTAATAATTAATTTTTATTAAAATTTAAAGGAGTAAAAGTAGAAATGTATTTCAGACTTTGGGTTGGCAATTTCCCACTGTTACTTACTAAAGATAAATTCACGATAGGTGGGGGTGATTACTCCACTGAATGTCTACAGTTACTCATGTGTCACAGTTACTTTAAACTCAAACCCCCCGTCGAACTTTTTCGCAGTTTAACAATATCAGTCTGGTATCAGTCGGTAAAATCACTTTGTTCTCCTCTCTCTCCTTGCTAAAACGTCTGGCGCTCGCGCTCGCAATATTTTTATAGGGATCTAATAACGCGGGAAATTCGTGCTCCTCAGCCTCTTTTACTAAGCCTAATTCTCTCCGTCCCATTCCCGCCAGTTTTACTGTTCCATAATCTAATCCGCGCGCGGTAGCTATAGCTACAATAAGAACTCCCTAGCTCTGGGAGAGCAGCTCCCATGCCGGCGGTCTATTTTTATTGAAAATGTTTCGAGCACAATACTCTTCCGTTTATTCACCCTCAAGTACGCGTGAAAAATATTAACGCGATGCGTAAATATACCGTCCGTGGAAAATGTAATGGTCTCTTTATTCCCGGATCCCCCCCCCCCATGTCGACGCATAAAGTTTAACTGGAATGCCCATAGCCTATTGTAAATGTTCCTTGTCTGAGTGGAGACTCTGAGTTGCGTTTGGTATATGCATGGGACCGTTTTATTAAACGTTATTTTGACATATTGTTAGCGAAATTTGGAATTTTTGCAGTTGAGGGTCAAAATCAGTATTTGTTTCTTAAGGTATGCTGGTCTGTGACATGTACAGTGCCATCTTAAGGGCGTGAATTAGGGGCCCTAAAGTGCTTGTTCAAGTGCTAAGTACCCATGTAGGGTAGAAGTATTCAAATTCTAAGTTGAGAAGTTGATGTTTATAATAAGACTTAAAGGTTTTTAAGTAATATAACTAATTGAATATTGATTGAACTAATTGATATTGCGCCATAGATTAAAGACCACGTGTTGTTACCCAAGGTGAATCTTACCTTTAAAGTTAAATCAAATGGGCAAGAAAGAACAAAATCTATTTGAAAAAAAAAATTCTTTCTGCGGGTTGCAGCAATTTTATTGCTGCAGGAATTCTGGAGTTCCAAAACCTTTTCCATCCACGACTCTACCGAAATAAACCCCCTCTCTATAAGCTCTGAGAATTGCTAGGTCAACAATGGTGCTATTTTACTTTAGAAATATTTAAATGCATTTGACTTGTAGGCTTAGAGTATTGGCGTCACCGTTGCCTTCTTTAAGACAGGGTTTTGAAAATACCTTTCAGGGTTCTATATACTTTTACGTTTATCTATAGAGAATTTAACTTTTCTTACTAGGCCTATAGCCTATATAGGAAAAGCTTATAAAACTTTTATTTCTCTTGGTTGCTTTTAAGGACTACCCCGGCGCACAGTGTGTAGACTAAAAGTACTTTCTTTTCTTTTATAACCTTATCCTAAACCTTGGGCTTCTCCTTCTTCTTTTACCTTATAGTTCAGGTTTGATCACGTGGGAGATTGGGGGATTGAGAGACCCTTTTTATTTTTACTAATGCGATTTCATTGTTCCAAGCTATCCCGAAAATTTCAATGAGATATAAAAAAGATAGGCCTTTTTTAGAAAAAAAAGAAGCCAAGGCTTAAGAAGACCAAGGCCTAAAACCATAGCCCACTGCTAAAACAATTATTTTTTGGCAAAGGCTTCGTGAAACGAATGACTGGTTTCCATATACAGGGTGTTTCCAATAAGTCTGACATAAATTAAAGGACATGCTGGTGTTTTTTGAGTAGGAGGCCAAACAATGTTTGGGAGCCGACATCTCCGTAAATAAATGTTGTAGACCCCATGTTTCTTTGACACTTTGACCTCATGAACGCAGGCTCTTTAATTTATGACAGACTTACCAGGAACACCCTGTGTATGGAAAATAGGCGACGTTGAATCACCATCAGAAGCGCTGTCGTGTGAGGTCAGATCCAGAGTTCTAGACTAGGTTTGGCGGAAAAATGAATGGTGATATAAGGAACTATGTAAACACATTGAAGTATTTGTCATAGGGGTCCTGGTTTGGGTTCAATGGTGAGTCTCTCGGATGGCACGCCGTGACTCTATCACATGAGGAGCTTAAGGCGCTATCTCGGTGGATTTAGGATCACCCCTAAGGGTAGGGGACAAGTACTATCTACTATAGTAACCCCCCTCCGGTTGTCCCCCTGCAGTCCTTGATTTGACCCCCAACAGGGTAAGTAAGAGTGGTAATGATCATAGTCATCCGGCTAATCGCGGCGTCAAGGACCTGCAGCTTCCATATCGACCTTTTTTGTAATACGATGCACACACACCTCGGAGTCTTCATCG
Organism: Phalangium opilio; assembly: GCA_019434445.1. Classification (NCBI taxonomy): domain Eukaryota; kingdom Metazoa; phylum Arthropoda; class Arachnida; order Opiliones; family Phalangiidae; genus Phalangium; species Phalangium opilio. The sequence continues at coordinate 85,062 of JAEQBA010003565.1, read as the reverse complement.
CTGTTAAATGTATAGCCTCGGTTAAGCTTACCTTAGCGCGTTTATTAGGATGGTCTATTCCCAGATTGTGAAAAAGAAGCTATATGCCTTCAGGGGTTACATCCCCTAAAGATGATTAGGAAACGGCTATGGGGCTTCAAACACCCAACCAGAAATCTCTTTAGATCCACATTTTCTTGATGAAGCTCCCCCCGTATTGAATAGGTTTTAATATGTACAGACCATATTGAGGAAGATTATCTATAAGGTATGATTCACGTATGAACGTATTACGTATTTTCGGTGAGGCTTTGAAAGTAATGAAAGGAACCAATGTATCGGGTATTGGGTATTGGGTATTCAGAAAGTATATCAAATCCATAAGAGATATTTGGTAATAATTTTTAGAGGTTTTCAATGAGATACAATGTTTTTCTGTTTCTTTAGTTATTTTGAGGTATCGGTTTTAAGGATAAATATTATGTTTTAATTCTCTATTTTTTAATTCCCAATAGTTTTATTCGCATTTATAAATGGGTTTCCAATAAGGTAATCCGATATTTTTTAATGAATGAATGAATGAATATCAAGTAATTTAATAGGATACCTAGCTTTTTTACAGAATAAACTCCAATTTCAAAGTTACTACATTCTACTCCTACGCTTAATATCCCACAATTCAGTTCGACTTTATAAGCTTTTGGAATGGATATACTTGCAGCCCAAAAATACCTCCGCCAACATCAAAAATAATGATTTTTCCATTCAAAATCCGCTGTCTCTAGCATGTATCTCTCTCTCTCTCTGGTACATTGGCGTAAGAGTATATCAGTCGCCTATAGCTCTTTCTATATCTATATCTCCAGTTATAAAGGTGAACGATTCGAAGCGCAGCGCATCGGATCGGAGGTATTTATGGTAGGAGAGCTAGTATAGAAGAGAAAAAGGTCTCCAGGGAGCCATACTCTGGATTTCGACGTTACATCCTGAACCTTCCACCCACCATCCCGCGTACCTACGTCTCACCCCTAAAAATCAGAACCATGGGAAAATAGCTCGAAATGAATCTGTACATTTATGCCATGAATAAGCTGCTTTTTTGAAACATAATGGTAGATTTTCTTCTATGGCATAAGACGTATGCTGTTAGAGCAGACGTTAAGGTATGCTTCTAAGAAACTTGGCCCCATTTTAACCATTCAAGGTTGGCGCGAGAAATTTATACACGTGCATTTCAGTTTTTTATCGTTTTCAAGTATTTGGCGCGAGAAATTCACCCACGTGTATTTCAAATTTTTTATCGTTTTCAAGTATTTGGCGCGAGAAATTCACCCACGTGTTATTCAAGTTACACATTTTTGTGGAATTTAAACCTAACTAATCTTGATAACTACACCACGCCAGTTGGATTTATTTATATTTAATTAATCCTTTCAATTATTCCTGGGTTAAATTGATAATACTCGTGGTTTGAACCCCGACCCCCCGTGCCACATTTATCTCCAATTGCATTCTATTTATGATACGAACTTTGAGGAATAGTTTGGCTATATCTAGGTAAATCCGACTCTCCCAAAGCTATTTTTCTCTTTTTGCTCTTCATCCATCCACCCACGAGGCGTAGTAGTAGGAGGACAATTTCTCCTCTAGTTTCTCCGACTTGGCCAGCCAGCAGACTTTCTCAACATGATTCCGAAGGTGGGGGGTGGGGCTTTTCCTATGTCTCTGGTCCCGACTTAATTCCGTCTGACTCATAGGGATGAGCCCCTATTCAAGTTTTGGGGAGAGAAAGTTGTACTGTTCAACCCAGGGGCGCTTCGCTCTCGTAGCCCCGCACGCTATCACCGGCATTATTGCCTCGTTTTGCGGTAGAGCGAACCAGAAAAAAAATAAAGATAGGTATATCCACTACCCCTGCATAGTTGGAATATGTCCCCTGTATGCTAGTGGGAAAAAAGTACTAAAAAAGTCTCGTGAAACAGACTTTTCCCCCCATATTTTTGTCTCGTTGCGCGGATTTTACTGGGTTTCTAGGATATAGTCTTTTCATGAACCACTTTTGGATAGGGTATAGTTATTTTACGCAAGAGAAAGTTTGCGTTGGTCTACGCATCTCCCCCGACTAATGTATACAGGGTGTTTCTGATGAGTCTGCATGCATAAATTAAGGGGGGTCTTGTTCTTTGGGAAATCAATTTTGAGTCGAAAATGTATAACTTCTATCTCCATCCATTTTGAGTCGAAAATGTATAACTTCTATCTCCATCCATTTTGAGTCGAAAATGTATAACTTCTATCTCCATCCATTTTGAGTCGAAAATGTATAACTTCTATCTCCATCCATTTTGAGTCGAAAATGTATAACTTCTATCTCCATCCATTTTGAGTCGAAAATGTATAACTTCTATCTCCATCCATTTTGAGTCGAAAATGTATAACTTCTATCTCCATCCATTTTGATTGCCCTAAGGGACACTGTTCTCGAGCTAAGATTGCATCCAGAGTATTTTACGGATGACCCCTTAAATTTAATTAAGAAACTGATCAAAAGACAATGATTTCTAATTTAATTAAGGGGGCATCCCTAAAACATTCTCAAATCATAACTCGAAAACAGTGTCCCTTCGGAGGTAAAGTTACAATTTGGACTCAAAATTGATTTCCCAAAGAACATCCCCCTTAATTTTTGGAATACAGACTTATCAGAAACACCCTGTAGTGTATAGTATATGCAGGCTATGGAGGGAGGTATATAGGGACTTGAAATATTTATTTTTAAAGAGTTTTTGCAAAGTACTTTGGGTATATACTTTAAATTCATGGGCATTTTTGAAGGAAGTACTTAACATACCTTTGGAATGACATTTTTTTTTTCAATTCATTTATTTCCTCATCCATTTAAAATAACGTTTATAAGTGATATTTTCACTTAGTTGGAACTTGAATACCTGTTTTATAATTATATATAATATTCTATAAACAATAATAATAAATACTTTGGGGGTCAATAACAATAATGCTTTTAAAAATCAGTTTCAACTGTCCACTTGAACCTACATCAACCAGGACTAAAACTTATGAACTCTCTCTATATAAAAAAGAACAACTTTTTGACCCCCGGGGTCATGACCTGAACTTCTCAGGTTACCGTAGTAACTCATTAAGAGTGCATTTCTCTTCTGAAAGAAAACTAAAATAGCTAGTTTTATAGCCCCTAAACAAAGCCCCCAATACGAAAAATGTTTTATATAGTAAAGCAGCTATATACTAGCTCCCTTTGAATCCTTCATCAGAAAATTTTATAAAAGTGTTTGGACGTCATCTACCACCACCCCCTCTTTCTAATGGTCTCTTTAATATATCCATTAAGTCATCTTTCATAAAGGAAACCATATCGTCTAAGCCTAGCGCTTTTTGAGTCTATATGTACCCCTTTTCCTATCCAATAAGGCATCGAGTTAATGTCGAGGGCTGTTAGGCGCTTGTCTAAAAGCTATTAAGGGAAACGACGTAACTTTTGCTCTCTCTCCCTCTCTCACTCTCTCGCTCTCTCTTGCCAAGTACAGTCTCTTCTATTAGTTATAAAAGCTTCTAGTCTGATGTAGTAAGTCTATTCGGCAAGCCTAGTGTTGACAGGGCTCGTCAAGTTCGGTAATATAGGTGCTGGGTTCGAATACTCTATGCATGCATCGACGACTTCCTGCCTCTTCCTTCTCCAAGAAGGTCTCTTGGGGGTTTTCCCTTTTCCATGCACTAGATTTTCCTTTACCGCGCGCTCCGCAACCTGTACTACAGTATCCCAATAAATGAATCATTTTCGACGACATAGCTAATGCCTAAGAACTTGGAAGAGGATACCTGCATGGTGGATGCGCCTACAGCTTCCGAAGTCATTTGCTTGGAAAACTTTTGACAGTATACCTTTTACTTCCTTCTTAACCTTTTATACATATCCGGGAGGGGTTTATGACATCGCTGAGCATCATGGGAACCGGAGTATTAGCGAGGATGGACACTATTACCACCCCCCAAAGTTAGGTTGGGTCTACATGCATTTTCGATGGGCATGGACTCACTTTTGTACCTGTAAACTTTTGAAATCAGTTCAAATGTTTTATTTGAGGTTAGGGTTGTTTTTCTCTGCATGTTGCGTTTGAAATAACAATAACTCGAAAGATTTATGAATAAATTATTTTTTATTAATAAATATTAATTTCACAAGCAATTATACAAGGGATTTTTCAATTAGGTTCACGGTTGGGTTCCATACATTTGTTCTGTAAAATAATTTTAATGTTTTAGTTGTTTTTATAAGCTGCTTCGCTTCATGGGAAATTCGCAATTGATAGAGTTTTACCTGTTGGTCGGCGTATTTTCTTTGAAATGACGTTTAACCAATGATACCGCCTCCAATACCGCCATAACCGCCTCCAATACCACCATAACCGCCTCCGATTCCAATACCACGGCCAATACCGATACCACCAATGGGTCCAATAATACCACCTCCAATACCTCCTCCGATCAAACCTCCCTTGATACCGCCAATTCCGTAACCGAGACCGAAGGGAATGTGGTTAACCTGAGTTTGAGTGCGATTTTAAATTATTATTATTTGTTTAAATTTAAAAATAATTGATTGGGCTTAGGTTTATTTACCTTGACGTTGTAAGCGTAACTACGGCCTAATCCGTATCCTCCAATACCGCCAATACCACCTCCAATACCGCCATAACCTCCTCCAATACCGCCAATACCTCCGCCAATTCCAATTGGTCCGATACCACCATATCCGATTGGACCAACAATACCGGCGAAGGCGGTTGCCACAAGAGCGGTAAAGATAACAGCGATCTATACGGGGAAAATAATGTAGTATCAACAGTTAATTGGGATTAAAGTTTAGCATTAACTTTACATTAACATACTACGAAAATTATCTTAAAATTTAAAGAAAATTTAAGAAAAACTTACCAAGGAGTTCATTTTGATTTGGTGTTTTGGAAGTTTTTGTGATATGTGTTCGGAAGGATTGTTGATTCGATTCTGATTCCGGATATCGAACTAACGGGCGTATTTATACCCTAATATCGACAATTGTTTTTGGCTAGTATTTCTACAACCACAGCGCACCACCCAAGAAATTGTAGTACGGTTATTAAAGGGTTAAAATATGGAAAAAAATTGGAGCGTATTTCAATTTTCTACTTCATTTGACAAATGCATTTCACCACGCGTATAAATAAAGCAATATACATGAAAAACAAAACCCTTGGTCAAGGTTACGTGTTGTTATAGTTTATCTATCGTAAAAGCCAGTTTAATTTAATACGAGGTTTATTCAATTCGAACCAGTGAAGGGTAAAGGCAGGAAACGGTGATAAATGGCTGCCCCTATTTAAAATCAAATTAAGTCTCATTCTATTAGATTCAATTCGTTAGGCTTAGTTTGGTATTTTATTTTTTTTTTATTGATACGGTTCATGTTTGGGAAAATAAATTAAAAAAAAAATGACGAAACTTAAAATATTTTGGTTTTTAAAGGCTACACAATAAAGTTAATTAGTTCATAATTTGAACTCTTTCACTCATTCACTCATTCTCGAGGGGATGCTTGACTGTTTTTAAAATTATTACGTCTTTGGTCAGGCGTGACATTTTTCCGAGGGTCGCGGGTTCCGCAATTAACGCTTTCTAATTATTAATAAGCGCATTTACGGATCACTTGTTGTTAGCGCAATTTGGGCGAGGTTTCAATTCTTAATCACGTATATATATAAATTAAAATTGCTTTGTTCGGTTTCCCTTTTTATCGTGTTGGAATTCAATCTATGCGAAAGGGTTTTTAATTTAGGTATTTTTTATCTAAGTTTAATTATTAATTTATGAAAGATATTAAATTTCTTAATTATCTAAGCATTTATACTTCTGAAAATACGGATATGTTGTTATCAAAATTTAATAATTAATTTATGGAAGCTATTAATTAACTACTAAAGGATGAGAAAAGGATATTTTTATCATTTTTAAACCAAATTTAATTACTAATTTATGAAAGATATTAAATTTCTTAATTAACTAATCATTTATTCTTCTGAAAATATATAAAGGATATTTTACTATTTTGTTATCCAAATTTAATAATTAATTTATGAAAGCTCTTAATCTTAATTAATTTAAAAAGGATGAGAATTTTTAAAACAAATTTTATTATGAGAATCAGAGTTTTTATTTTTAACAAATTATTAAAAAAACCAAAATCAGGTAACTTACTACAATATTTAATAACATTTTTAATGAATTTAATCATCGTAATCATTATCATCAATTCGGTTAAATCTCGAGGTTCTGGACTGTTTTCCTTGACCACCGCGTTTCTTGGATCTTTTACCGTGTCCATTATGACCAGGCGAATCAGGTCCCTGATCGAAACCCTGTTCGTCTTCGTATAGCCTATAGTATCCATTCCTGTAACCGTTGATAATCCCACCTTGGGGTCCATATCCCGGACCCCCAAAGCCTCCTAATGGCCCGTGGAAAGGTAACGGGTATCCACCGTATCCGTACCCAAGTGGACCAGGGGCGTAACCGGGGAAACCTCCTCGAAATTGGTCCATTATACCAAATCCTCGCGTGTCCAGGTTATCGTAAGCTACGTTGTACTTGTAAGTTCGATCCAAACGTTTAACCCCTTGACCTCTGTTTCTACCGCCGCCTCCTTCACGGTGGTTGTCCTGTCTTTGTTGGGCCCAACAGGTTGTTACCAGGAGTAAGGATATTAAAACCGTCTCGAGCTTGGGTTGGATCGCATTTAATTTAAGTATTAACTTTTAATCCAGATTTAAATGTTACAAACATGGCTACAAAATCAAAAATTTCGCTTGTTAAAACTAGTACATACCTTGAACATCTTGATAGACTCGTGTCCACGAAAGTTGAAACGCAAAATCATGAAAGTTTCCTAGACTACCCCTATTTATAGAGAAACTCTTTAATTAAACTAAAGGACTTAAAATAAAATTGTCACTAATTGGATGAAGTTCAATAGACCGTGGTCACTTAGTTACTCGCTCTTAACAACTCAAATACCCTTGAAAAAACTACAAACACCCAATATTAAAAATAATGACCGTAAAATGCTGTAAATAATAGTTAATAATAATAATAATAATAGGTTAGAATTAACTATAACGTTTAAACTTTTTTTATTAATGTAATTGGCATAAACCATTCTAGGAATTTTTAGACCAAATATAAGTCGATATGAACATATGATTAGATATTTCTTATATATATTATTATATATTGAAATTGAAATATTTTCAAGACAGTATGGCATTTTTAAAGTGACATTTTCTCTCTGTCTCTCTCTCTCTCTTGAATCTCGCTGAAATGTTGGAAAAGAAATTCAATATAAGCGTGAAGAGAATTTAAAATGACGTTCAGTCGAGCGGTTTATGATTTCTTTTTCTATTTTATTTTATTTTATTTTCCCGCCATTTTTTTTCTATTGTTGCCTCGTGAATATCCCGCCCCCTCTTTTCCGCCATTTTTTTATTCCCGCCTATATTATACTATAAGATAGAGTCTAAACAATACTACGCATCCCTTATCGTATATTATTTTTCGATTTAAGTTTATACCACCTGTAAAGGTAGGCAAAACGCTATTTTTAACTTATGTTTACCCGTTTATCATAAAGTCAATTCTGAATATAGAAATGTACCCCTTTTTTCCCCCGGCGGTCATATATATGTTATTTCACGGCCTAGGGTTGCCTAAAAGTAAAGACGCGTGAAAGCCTAAGTGAGTTTAGTGTAACGTTTTAGGGTTCTGTCAACTACCTGTCAAAGCGAATGTCTCACAGCCATGGCGTTTCGCGACACTTTCTTTTTTTTATTATGAGACAATCTTACAGCGCGGCACCCAATCTTAGTCGCAGACTCGTAGTTTAGTTTTGTTCGCATTATCAATACGTATTTCTTTTAGAATAGACGATTTGAATAATTCTAGATGAGAAGCAAACTACACCTTCTTGGGTCATTTACATGGTGCTAAGAAGTGATATCTATAGTTTATTAGGGAGAAGGTGTAAGGTGTCTAAGTATTCGCGCGCCTTGGCCAAGTCCCCCTTTCAAAATACAAGGGGGGACGTAAAAGTAGGCCGGGCTATTTCACCTCTCCTCAATCGGAAAATATGACTGTAATTTTCGTCATTCGTGTCGACGCGCTAACGTGAGTTTTCAAGAACCATGAATGAGATGCTGGTTGTAATTTAGAGGCGGGTATTAACTCAGGACCTACGCTTAGACTGGAGATAAAGCTAAAATGTGGATGAATGAATATACCTTCTCCCTAGTAAATTAGATATCACTTCTTGATGGTTCCAAGAAGCACCGCTAGAGGCAGCGCGAGTCGGCTAGCCTCCTTCCCCTGTTTGTTGGTTTCTCTACAAGTAATTATTGGAATGTGCTGGCAATGTGCTTATCACAGTACTTAGGCTTCTTGAAAATTGGTTCCCAGGGCTACCTACCTAAGTAACCTGATACGTTATCTTAACTTCTCAAGATAAGTTTCAATCACCGCTCTTTGGTGTTGTGATTGGGATCAGTCTGTTTTTTAAGCTGAACACGTCATTTACGTCAATTTGTTTGCCGACCACTCGAATTTCGAGTCGGATTAATTGATAAGAATGTCAATCTTTAGTCTAATTTTGTGTTTTTGTACCTTGCTTTTCAAGTGGGCAAAATTTTCTAGGGTAAAACATTAAGCCATACTAAATCCCCGCAGTTTGAGTGAGCTTCCTGCGTTGAAAACCATTTTTAGAAACTTGTTTATAGTTTTAATTTTAGATTTGAAGTCCAGAGGACGCTAGTTTCGCGTCTTAAAGGTGACCTTGGCTTTCTTTTAGGGGGGGGGGGTTGGTAGTTCAGTGGTTTATTCATGGTTTGTTGATCACCAATTTCACACCAAAGGAGTCTTGAAGTTTTGGCCCAATTTATGAACTGATTGTTTATCAAGTTGAGAAGTCAATAAATAGTCAAATTAATTTCATAGTTTTCTTAGTGTTGCAATAATTTACCTAAGAAAAACCCCCTTTGGATATACTGAACATTTTATTTGACACGAACCCTTTAGTACGGCAAACGGTCCGTAGCGAATACTTCACGTTATGTCCTTCCGTAACACCGGAATAAGAACTGGTCACCTCTTTTTCTTTGTCCTGGGGGCCCCTCCGTCCCAATTCCTTTCCCGCCTTTTCCTGTTTTATTTACCGGACAATGCGTTCCGCTTTTATAAACCCGAGTTTTCTCTCGCTACGTTATGGCTTTGGCTTTGACCAAAAGCTGGACTCGGGACACGTGGAACGCTCGGAGGGCTTCGGGAAAGGGTCCCTTTCATTTTATTTCGGTATTTCGGTCGCTGCTGGACAAAAGATTTGACCCCCACTCGTCCTCCTCCAATACCTTTCTCTACATCTCTTTAGGAAAGAACTCTGCAACTCGCGCCTTTGTCAATGGAATTTCGGCCCTTTTACAGAATAGGTAGGCCTAGAAGAAGAAGCAATGCAATGGGACCTTTTTTTTGGGTCCCCTTTTGTAAGTTTCCATGGCTTCGGCCATTATTATATTAATAAAATGGGCAAAATGGCTTTGTACGCTTCGTTGAAGTTGAGCTCACGCTTTATAAAAATAGCTCTTTTTAAGGCAAAATTTGGGGACAAAATATTTGGCCAAGCTTAAAATTGGAACTAATGCATTGCGAAATTGCAGGATTTTATAATATGTTAAATTAATTTGAATGTTTAATATATCCTATTTTGATAGGATGTTAGATTATTGTTATTTATTAATATAATTGCTAAGCTGGAAATGATCTCAAAACATGAATTATTTATTCAAAGTAGTTTCCGAATGTAATATATTTCGCTGTTATATTGACCAAAGCAATATATTCCGTTGTATAAATATAGAAATACATTATGCAAATTTCTAACTACATTATTTTTGTTCTTTCCAAAACAGAAATCCGCAATCATAACGAAAAGAAACGTTCTTGCTCTCCCCTCCCCCCTTGAGATTTTGTTTACAAGAAAAAGTGGCTCGAGTTAATGGCGCCTCTAGCGGCTAAAAGCGCCAAAAACGAGCCAGAGAGAGGGAAGAGACCAATGAGGAGGAAGCTTCTCGACTCCGGCTGACAGTGGCAATCGTATCGCGGATGGAAGAGGTTCACGCGCGAGAACGGTGCTTCGTTTTGGTCGCGAAACGGGAGTTTTCTTTGTGTATTTTCCCGCTTTCCGCCTTTAATTAAGCTTAAAAACAGTCAAATTAGTACGTGGTTCGTCTCATCTCATCACCCTTCGAGTAAATCAACGCAAATATGGTCAAATAACCTTAAGAAAGTTCGTTATTTTTGACCGATTCAAGATTTGGACGGGAGGCCTCGCCAAGGCTTAGCGCGAACTGAAACTTACGGTCGCCGTCAAGTCTCGGGCTCTGGGGCGCGCGACAAACGCGCGGGGAAAATCAAACTGTAACCGCGGGTTAGGTCTAATGACAGAGTGTTTCGTTAAGCATAATCAACTAGCTGTAAATTCAACTCGTTCCCGCGTAAATTAAGGAAGAACTTGGGACGTGGGGAGCCGAGAAGAAACGAACGAAAGATTTTCGAATAATGGCCGAGGCTTAGCCGAGTCGTGAACAATTTTTAAACGACGACGCTATCGGTAACTTCCATCAAACGAGAGAGGAAAATCCGTGGGTTCTCAGCATGTGCTCATCGTATTACCCGGCGTCTGCTTTGGCCGTCTTCGCTCTACTATCAGCAGCGGTTGTTTCAGCGGTACCAGCCAGCTTCAATTTATTTTTGAAGCCCAGTGAGGTGCATCGACTATTAGGTAAGCCTATCATTATTTTTTTTTCTTCTATTGCTTGAATATTTTATTATGTTGTGTTTTTAAGTTGCTACGGTACTGTTAGGGTTAAGCCATTTTTACAAGAAGGCTTTTTGCCTAGAATCTGTCAAACTTGACGGATTGCTGTAAAAAGAGTAAAGATGTGTGGGGGGGGGCTTTGTTGTTGGTTTGGTGGCGGTTATATTTGCTACTGACAAGTAATGGTACTTGTTTAATGTGTATTATATAAAATGATTTGATAATATCTACAATGTTGCAATTGCAAGACCATAAAATATCCAAGAAAGTTATTGTTTTGACAGGAGATAAGAAGTAATTGCAAGTATAGCAGACTTTTCTGTAGAAACTCATTTGTAGTAGATTATAGACGAAACCTTTACAAACCTACCAGCCACCTGTCAAACATTAAAGACCCTCGCTGTTGCATCTATTTTAGGGGGCTTCCCAATATTCCAACCATTTTCCAATCCCCATCCCCACTCCCAGTTCATTTAAAATGGAACCCCACTTTTGGGGGGGTCCTCCTCCTTATCACTTAGCCCCCCCCCTAAGACCGCGAGGACGGAACCCCCCTCTCCCCCCAAGCTCTCTTTGCGAATTTGACCACTAGCTGATCATTCTGAGATGAAGGCTTTTTTATTTACTTAGTAAATCCCTTTTACTACAGGGTTTTCCAAAAAGGGAGGGCAATTATTTTGGACAAAAAATCAATTTTGAGTTGAAAATGTAACTTCTATCACATTTTTCTGTAAAAATACACCCTAATAAGTTATGATTTGATTTCAGTGTTTTAGGGATGACCCCTTAATTAAATTAGAAATCATCGGAAATTCAGTTTATTAATTAAATTTAAGGGGTCATCCGTAAAATACTCCTTCAATCATAATTTGTTTAGGGGTGTCCTTCAGGTCAAAATGTGATGTAAGTTACATTTTAGTCTCAAACATTTATTTGCCACTATACTTCGGTCCTATGAACACCCTGTATATTCCGAGTTTCAAATCAAATCTGGTCCTCTGGATTTGGTTTTAAAAATCGCCAAAAAATTGCTGGGTATAATTTGGGCTCATTTTTACTGAAACTGTTCATAAGGGAAATCATTCTCAGTTCCAACCCCCCCCCCTCTCCCCCTCATCCTTGTTGAAAAGCAATTTAGAGGATATGAATTGCGGTGTAAAGTCACGTTTGGATTTAATTTCAGTCTATTTAGGAGCCTTATTACCTTCGTAACGTTTTGTGGGGTCTCTTCTCTTCTCTACTTACTTTTAAAATGACCCGGGTCCTTCCAGAGTCTACAAATTGATTTTGGGGGATGGGAAGGTTTTCTAACGATACCTTTTCTTTTGCTCCATACACGGTGGAAGTTAATCTAGTGAAATAATCTTTAAAAGAGATGAAATAATGGAAAAGGGAACTTTGTCACGTGATAGGCCTAATGTATGGGGCATTTATTATATTTTACCATGAATATTGACTTTTAAATATAAGTTTATAAAGATTTAGAGAATAAGCGGTGCTGCCAGGTTACCTTTTCTTTTGCTTATGAACGGTGGAAGTTAATTTAGTGAAATAATCTTTAATAGAGATGAAATAATGGGAAAGGGAACTTTGTCACTCACGTGATAGTGTATGGGGCGTTTATTATGTTTTACCATGAATATTGACTTTTAAAATATAAATTTATAATAAATATTTTGGGATAAGCGGATTATTTCTTATTCTTAGTATTGGTTATGTTTCATATTCACAAATAATGAATTCTTGAAAATAATGAGCGGATTTGAAAGTCAAATTTTCGCATATTTTATTTATTTATTTATTTATTCATTTTTTTTTAATTGGGGATTTTTGGTTCGTTATTTTTATTTTTAATAATTTGATTGTGTTTATAATATCTTCGGTATAAATATAAGGGGGTTATAGCAGGCACTGTATTTGAATGTGTATTAGGCTATGGGAAGGTAATATGGGCTGCCAATATACTATAATTGCATCTAATTTGACCTAAATAATGGCGAAGTATATCGTTCTCTCCCTCCAATTTTTTTCTTTATTTTTTTCTTAAGTCGTGAGTTGTTTAAAATTGTTATAATTTTTCTTCCTGGATTACTTATATTGTATTTGCAACTAGCTTATTTTTAAAAATGACAATATTTTGATCTCCCCTCGTTAGTGTCAAATATACGACTTAGTTTTTTTTAAGTTGCCTTTGAACTTTATGACTGTTCTTAATGACTCTTTCTCTCTCTCCATAAGGTCTCAATTTGAATTCCTTTTTTCTATCTTAGTTAATTAATTTTTAATTAGGACCGGTTTATATAGTCAATAACGGTATTTGACTTATAATAAAAGGAAGCTCTAGTTTAAAACTAAAGATTCAACAGAAGAAAAAAAGGAAAGACAAAATGCCTGTCTCTTTCTCTCTGTCTCTTTCTCTGTTCTTTGACCTAAATATTTAATTGATACTTAATTATACGCCCCCTTTTTTAAATACTTAGAAGAAAATTGCGTAATTAACGAAGAAAAGATTATTTTAATTGCCGCCGTTGAAAAGCAAGATTACAATAAGGCGGATTTTTAATTAATAGCCTACTGATTTTTTGAAAATTATTGAAAAATAAATTATGGATCTCATTATTATTAAACCTCTTTAATTTATGATTTTCGCATTTTTTAACATTCTAAGGTCATAATTTCAAATCTTTTAAATATATTTATTTTTAAGATTGTTATGTTAAAGGGAGGGTGAAGTAGAAAATCAACGCGATTGTCACGTCGCGCGCAAATTTTATCAAATCTCGTGATAAATTTCATTCGACACGAGAATTTTGTTATTAAAAAGGCAGGGCGTTACGCGATTGGTCGGAGGTCCTTCTTTAAAATTATCCTTAAAATCTGAACCTAATTTTAATTTTAAAATCATTCGGAAACCGTATTTCCCTGAATGTTTCACTATGCAGACTGGTCTTGTAATTAGTAGAAGAATCGATAAAAAATCATTTGATTTTCTACTTCACCCTCCCTTTAAGGAATAAAAAAAGCTCGTCTTTTTTAACTTATCACCATCGTACAAATCCTTTATTTTTTTCTTGGAAAATATGGCAACAAAAATAATGCATGAAAATGAAGAATTATGACTAAACCAAACAGAAACAAACCCCCCATATAATTTTAAAAATTTCGGAGAGAAGGAACCAGGGCCCAAGATAGTAAGTAGGTGCTTGGGGAGAGAAAATTTCTTCTCTTCGGTGATATGCAAATCTTAGAGATAAAGTAATCAAGATCAAGAAGCATCAATCTTACTCAAACAAAAAGGGATAGGCTATTTTTTTTCCCTTATTCTTATTCTTATTCTTTCTTCTAAATATTTAGGGCCTTTTTTAAAAAATGTTTCTTAGGTATAGTATATCAGTAAAAATAAATACCCAAAAAATTTTCTTTTTAAAGCCTTGATTGTGGCGTAAAAAATGTTCTGGAAGATATGGGAGAAAAATATATTTTGGTCTGGGATAAAAATTAGGTTAATTAACTTTAAGGACACTATTAATAAGGAGAGTTGGTAGAGTTAGGTTTTTTTATATAATTTTATCTTTAAAAATATAATGGATTATTTAAAATTTATTTAAATCGTTGGTTAATTATTTTAAAACAATTAAGAATGGAATTTATATAAATCTTATTACTGTTTACCTAGTTAAACATTCCTTGTTAATTTTAAATTCAACTTATAATTCTTTTTTGAACTGAATTGAATTGAACTGGACTTATCCGGGACCCCCATCCCCATAAGGTATTGTTTAAGATCCGCAGTAGTTCCCTACTAGTAAACCCCAAACTTAATTTACTGTTCTATATATAAGGAGCTATATCCTCTAGACTTTAATCAATACCAGAAGTTTCTGGACCTCCAAGTGTAAGTAAGAGACTGGCTGGAGTTAGGTGGGAGGTGGGGGCGGGTTCTTCTTAATTCTGTTAAGCCAAGTACTTTTATCCCTCCACCTCTCTCTTTACTCCAGAGCAACACTAGAGCAAGACCAGAGCAACCCAAGCGGAATCTACTTTTTTTCTCTCTCCTTGATACCACGCGGCACGTGCCCCTAGAAATTCCTTTTTTCTTCTTCTCCTTTTTATCCAGAGTGCATGGCCAGATTTTGGTCCTTTTTTTTCTGGTAGCAGTCTCTGGAGATTTGGCGGGAGAAGTTGGCCCATGGTCGCAGCTGGGGCCTCTCTTGGTTCTGTTCTCCGTCTCTTATTGTTCGCGTCCAAATTTTTACTCCACTCCCAGAACTGAACTGCTTGGGTGTAGATTTCTTATCTCTCAAAGAGAGAGAGAGAGCACGCGAGAGAGAGAGAGGCTATGTTGAGTTTAGCGGAAATTCGATTATAGGATTGGAAATTCTTTTTTTCTTGTTTTATTTAGTTCTTCATTTTCGTTAGGTTGTAAAACAAAAGTTAGGAGTGTGTTCTGGTGACCAGTCCATCGCAATGATTTTCTATTAGTGGTGTGGAGTTGAGGTTCAAAGGATTATTTATTTATTTTTACTAGTGATTTAATTATATTTATTGCTTATCATTATGTCTTAACAACGTGTATTCAATAGACTAATGGCACCCCATGTTATTTCCCCATAGAGCTTAATACAGTCGAAGCCAGAGGGCTGCCATTACCCTGTTGAGTTACCCATCCATGTCAATGAAAACATGGGAAGTAAGATATTAACTAGTGATTAAATTAAACTTATTGTTCTAAATTATGTCACGAGGGTTCACCGCATGTCAGGGAATTTAAAAATGTACACAGATAAGGTCAGGGAAATTGTTAATTTTAGTTCAAAGTTTTAAAACATAATTTCACAAATTAGGAGTTGATTTCATTTGTTATTATAACGCAATAATATTGTTAAAAATGTACTGTTAAAGCTGGCAGTTTTCTGCCTGGAATGTTTAGGGATGAAAAATCCCTGGAATTAATCAGGGAAAACCCTTTAAAAAAAAACAGGAAAATTTAAAATTAAAAAAACTGTTTCAAAGTCCCCCTGAATTTAGTTATATTTGATTAATTATCCCTATAACGTTAACTCTGAAGTGAGTGAAGTCACGAGGAATGCCTTTTTTACTTGATTTTAACCACGTAATCCTCCTAACCCATAAAGACCTCTCTCTCTACTTATACTTGCTTTTTAAATGTATCTGGTTTCAATCATTCTTGAACTTGCAGTTTTTTTCTTGACCCTCTAAATGAGAGAAAGAGAAAAGTTAAACACACACTGATGATGATTATTTTCCCATCCCTTAAACTTTACCAACCAGAATCCCACGTCTTCTTGTTTCGTGCATTTTCTTTTCTCCATCCCTTTGAACATCCCGGATCTTAAGTTAAGCGTGATAGCTTTTAAAGTCAGGGACTCTGCATGGATAAGTTCATAAGATATGTTCACCATAAGTTTGTTAATTACTGGTTACAAACTGGAGCTTGTTATGAAGTGATTGAGGTAGGTCATAGATTCGAGGTAAAGCGACGATGCCTGGTGAGGCACTGTCAAAAGCTTAGTACAGACAAGAAGTGATCTCTATATTTACTAGGGAGAAGTTCTAAGATGCCTAAGTATTCGCGCGCCATAGTCCCAGTCCCCCTTTCAAAATACAAGGGGGGGGCGTAAAAGGAGGCCGGGCTATTTCGCCTCTTCTCAGTCGGAAAATACGTAATTTTCGTCATTCGCATCGTGCTGACGTGAGTTTTCAAGAACCAATGAGATGCTGGTTGTAATTTAGAGGCGGCGGGGATTAACTCCGGACCTACTATACGTTTGGACTGGACATAAAGCTGGAAATGTGGCGAATTTATTATACCTTCTCCCTAGTAAATTAGATATCGCTTCTTGGTACAGACTAAATAGGAAGATGGAAGCCCTGCAAGTGTAGTACTCAATTCTCGCTTGTCGTTCTCGAACTAGGTAGATCATGATTACAAAGTACATGTAGTGTTATACTTATGGAACATATCACTTATAAACTTATGGTTGGTTATAGTAAGTAATTGCTCTTAAGTCAACCGGTGTTGGTATATAGATACAGGGTAAGGGGTCGGCCTCTCTACTAATTGCCAAAAACGGACTCGACGATTTTGAGTTAAGACTTTTTTTTCTTTCCTTATTTTTTTACTTAGCCGTTTCGTTGATCGGAGGGGCGGGAACGTTTCACGAAGACTTAAACAAAATATATATATATATATATATAAGGGGGGGGGGATTTAATGATACTCAGGATACCCCCTCTCTCTTCTCTCCGATCCCTCCACTTTCTTCTGGATGAAAGATTAAAAGAAATAAAAATTATTATAAAAATATCTAGAAGGAATTTTAGTAACGTAAGGTAGTAGTGTCGGAAGGATGTAATTTGAAGTTGATATTCAATGAAGAGAGATGATTGAGCATTTGGTTGATTTATAAAGGGGTGATGAACTAGAACGTAATTGGGGTTGGTTGATTTTTTAATTAATTAGGGTTATGAGTAGGAAAAGTAATAGATATAAAATTAGGAGGGGTTCGTGCTGAACCTGGATAATTCAGGGTCCAGTATTTGGTTGATTTATAATTAATTAGGGTTATGAGTAGGAAAAGTAATAGATATAAAATTAGGAGGGGTTCGTGCTGAACCTGGGTAATTCAGGGTCCAGTATTTGGTTGATTTATAATTTATTTATTTATAATTGGGGCTGTTTTTTTTTAATCAGTTAGGGTTATGAGTAGGAAAAGTATAGATAAAAAATTAGGAGGGGTTAGTACTGAACCTGGATGTTTTTTCCTAAAATGTCGCGGATAGGTTAGGGAAAGACTATTTCTAATATAATTAAGGGGGCCATATATAAAACACTCAAATGATAACTTGAAAACAGTGTCCCTTGGGGTAATCAAAATGGAGATAGAAGTTACATTTTCGACTCAAAATTAAGTTAAAAATTGTTTTATACTCTCAAGATGATTTCAAGTGTTCCGAAACTGTTAATAATCTCTTTCTTTTTAACTTCACTTCAAGTTATGACCGCTTAGATTGCCTTACATAGACTGGTCTTTCAACCAATTCCCAAGGGCTACCTACTAGATCTATCTTTTGAATTTTAATATCTCTTCCCATCCCTTAGCCCCCCTCCTACTTATCCAATAACTTCTTTCGCTTGCCCTCTAACCCCCCCCCCCATCTAACTCATATCTTAAGTACTTAAACGTAGGTTTTTCTAATGTCTACAAATGAAAATAAAAGGCTCCAGGACCTTCTTAGATAGCATTTAAACAAGCCAAAGAAGACGGCGACGATGCTGCTATACGATTTTAGTTAATTAAGTTGTCATCCAACGTATGTTGTGTCTCTATGGGTGGGACGCTTTTTTTTTAGTTTTAAGTTTTACCTTTTTACCGATTCAGAAACTGAATTTCTCGAGTTTAAAATTCTCTCTTTCTCTCTCGTTTTCTTTTTATGGTTGATTTCAAGTTGGTTGGTTCGTTGGTTTTACTGTCTGTCTATTCGGACAGCATACTTATTAAGTGGTTTTTTTTTATGATGGTTATAGGTAATTTTTATATCAACGTCTATGGAATTTTGTAAATAGCTCCAAGCGGTTGGTGACTTTTGGAGTGACTGATCAGGCGTTTTTATGTGTTTTAAATTATGTATGGCTTGTTAAATTGTGAATTTATATGAAATATTAATTATGGTTTATTGGTTTTAGGTTTATCTAGGTGGTTTTTTATTTATTTTTTCTTCATTAGTTGCTCAAAGCGGGGTTCAGGAAGCTTTTAACTGTAGGAAAGGGATCCCAAGGTTGGGCAAAGGCGGGGTTTTTTTTTTCAACTGCTTCGATATAGTCTAAAATATAAAGTAAATTTAATTTATAGCTTTATTTCCAGGGCTCGCAAAAAACCAGGTTTTTTTTAATATTTATCAGAAATGTACAATTGAACATTTTAGTCATTGGTTTTTATTCAGTGGCTATAACCCAATAAAGCCCAAGTTTTTTAGCCACATCGTATGATGGATACCTACGATGGGGCTCTTAGTTTGACCTGGCCTGTAGTAGTAGTGGTAGTAGAAGTTGTAGTAGTGCCACAGTCCTGCCTTTGCCAGTATCATATTTTTCGTTCCTCATTTTTTTTAACTCGAACCAGCAGTTAAATAATAATTTTTAAACCTTTTTTAACCAATCGGAGAGTAAACAGCGGGTTGCCGAGCTGACTGACTTTTAAATTTTAATTTGTTTCGTCTTCCCACAGCTCAAATGATAAGATAGAATAAAACCGTCATTTAAGATACTTAGTTTAATGCGACCCCAACCTTCAACCATTCCACCCGAGTTTAATGGTTTTTGAGGTTTAAGTTTTGCGGTGACACTTTGGGGTATCTTTTCCTTTCTATTTTTTTCGTAAAAGAACTGATGAAATTTTCACATTCCTTCTGAATTAAATGACCCCCAAAAGCCACCCCAAGCTTGGCTTTTAAGTTTAAATTGTAACAGTACGACGAAATATAAATGGGTCTCTTTCCCTAACCACCAATTTCATTTAATATTAACTTTAAGCTTTTTTTTTAACAAAACTTTATCAGTGTAAGACCAAGCTGCACTGAAACCAACCTATAATGGACACTGACTTGCTCCACCCTTTTTTCTTCAAAAGTTCTATTAAAATAAAAGATGGCTTCAAATTGAGTGGAATGAAGTAAGAAAAAGCTCGTTTGCGCCCCCCTAATAGTTTTACCACATTCTAAGTATCTTTGCTCGTAGTCGTTTAGTAGTTCCTAACTCGGTACCAATTTGTTTAATTTTTTTTTGTGGTAGTTCATTTTGTTTTAATATTCATTTTCGTGAAGGGATCTCGCTGATCTCCCTGTGGCTTCCAAAACACCTTTGTCGTATAGACTAAATGAAGCGCAATTTTGAGTGAATTTTAGTAGAAGTATATAATACTATTCTTTGAGAGAAGTGTACCTACCACAAAGCGGAGTAAAGTAATTTTAATATCAAGGTGACATGTTTCGGGTTTATTTGTTCATAAAAGAAAACCCCCTTAAAAGAGACAGATCGTAACCACCACCGAAACACACACAAAGATAGAAATTAAAAAGAGCAGGTGGCAACTAAATCATTTATTTTACGATATAGGCCTACCGATCTAGGAAAGAAGGTAAGATTTATTCGCCCCCCACAACCCCAAATTTCTCCACAACAGAAAAACTATACAAGAAAAGAAAATCCGCTGTCTGTCTATATAAGAACCCGTCTCCTCCGTACACTACCAGTCTAACTTGGCATCGAAAACCATTAAACCAAACCTATCCCCAATTCCCCACCCCTTACATTAAACAAGTACACCGGCAAGAAGCGATATCTAGTCTATTAGGGAGAAGGTATAAGATGCCTAAGTATTCGCGCGCCATAGTCACAGTCCCCCCTTTCAAAATACAAGGGGGGGAGTAAAAGGAGGCCGGGCTATTTCGCCTCTCCTCACTCGGAAAGAATACGTAATTTCGTCATTTACATCGCGTTGACGTGAGTTTTTAAGATGCTGGTTGTAATTTAGAGGCGGGTATTAACTCCGGACCTACGTTTGGACTGGAGATAAAGCTGGAAATGTGGCGAATTTATATCTTCTCCCTAGTAAACTAGATATAGCTTCTTGGTACAGACTAAAAATGAAGATGGAAGCCCTGCAATTTAATGAAGTGTAGTACTTCAATTCTCAAGCTGGAAATGTGGCGAATTTATACCTTCTCCCTAGTAAACTAGATATAGCTTCTTGGTACAGACTAAAAATGAAGATGGAAGCCCTGCAATTTAATGAAGTGTAGTACTTCAATTCTCAAGCTGGAAATGTGGCGAATTTATACCTTCTCCCTAGTAAACTAGATATCGCTTCTTGGTACACCGGCTTGCTTGCTAAGGAGAGAAAGTTATTTTAAAAAGAAGAGAATTCACGAAATGATAAGAGTTAAAAATCGCAAAGGCATATAAAAAATATATATATAACTATAATTTTATAGAAAGTATATGTTGACTCCCCCCTCCTTCTTCCACCTGGAAAGTGGTAGAAGCTAAAACATACAATGATGGTATAAAAGAAAAGAGAAGGGAAAGCACCTAGTTGCTTCCAAAAAAAGATGATTATTCTGGTCTAATGACTGCCAATTTATACGTCAAGGACGGATTGCAGCATGCTTATATCAAAAAAGTTAAATTTAAAGGGTATGCCTTTTATTTTTTTCTGTCAATGTTACATTGAAATTTTACAACTTTGATGGGAGTATATATAGAAAATTGATTTTAGGATATTGATAACTGTGTTCTATCATAACCAGCGTCAAAATTGAGTTTTATGGACGCCATTTTAAAGTATGGCGTAGGTAGGATATACAGGGTGTTTCTGATAATTGTAGCATAAATTAAGGGGGATGTTCTTTGGAAAATCAATTTTGAGTCGAAAATATAACTTCTATCTCCATTTTGATTGCCCTAAGGGGCACTGTTTTCGAGTTATGATTTCAAGAGTGTTTTAGGGATAAATTTGAAATAATTGTCTTAATCAGTTTCTTATTTAAATTACCTACTAATTAAGAGCGTAACGTCCATGCAAAACTACTTTCAACTTGCCTGGTAAAGCCTTTGGTTAGTTAAGTCTGGTCATTAGAAATTATCCTAATGTATTATAGTTCGAGTATTGGTTATAGATTCTTGCAACCAAGTCTACTCGTGTTAATATATCATAATAAATTGTCGCCCAGAACAGAAAGAGGCAGAGAGAGACGTTGTCGGACGACGGTTCAGTGAGGCCTTTAGTTAGTTGACTGAGACTGGCGTCTTATCGATCAAATCTCTCTCATTGATCCAGTGGAAAATGCATGGTAGTACGTACCATATATATCCACCGTATAGATCTTTCGCTCGTTGTTTAGCCTCGTGGCAGACGATACTTTGATATCTCTCGGACGTTGTCGTAAGTCATCCATTTATCCGTTCCGTTCATAGATAGCGTATGGATATATCTATCCTTTCTCGCTATGTTCGACAAGTATAGAGATATAGCATCGCTATTAGATGCCCGGCCACGTCACTACAACATCCTTTCCAATCATGGCTCGACGCTCGCGAATGAACGAGCGAACGAATCAAAATGCCAAGTGATTTATCGAGTTGGCCCCCTCATCTTCTCCTTGAATTAAGAATTACGAAAATAGGGAAGGGAGAGAGAAGTCTGGATGAATTTGGTTAATTTTTCGTATGAATATTGAAGTTGAAATTATTGAAATAGGGTTTTTGTTAAGATGGTTCTTCTATCTTCATTTTGATTGCCTTAAGGGACACTGTTTTCGAGTTAAGATTGCATCCAGAGTGTTTTAAGGATGACCCCTTAAATTTAATTAATTAACTGATTAAGACAATGAATTCTAATTTAATTTAGGGGTCATCCCTAAAACACTCTGGATGCAATCTTAACTCGAAAACAGTGTCCCTTATGGCAATCAAAATGGAGATAAAAGTATAGAACATTTTCGACTCAAAATTGATTTCCCAAAGAACATCAACCCCTTAATTTGTGCATGCAGGTTTATCAAAAACACAATGTATATTTGTTGGTATTGACATTGTACGTGTGGAATTAATTCAAAATTAGCTACCAAGATTTACACCTTAAATAAAATATACTCCTTGTAATAATGAAGAATATGATACAGTGTCGGAATGCGAATATAAAGTTATCGATGTTCATCAGGGTATTAAAATAAATTCAGGTATTACTTCTTTGGTTTTGAAATGACACGATAATAAGATGACTTCTTTTTGGGTTTTCTTTTTTTTATTTTTTATTTCCTTTCCAAGCAACCAAACCAATCTTTTCTCTTTTCTTTAAATTAATGGTCTGTGTGCATCTTTCATTTTCATGGCATGGCATGGGGGGGGGGTGTCTTTGATTTTTTGTTGTTTCAACCAGTTGGACCGGCTTTTTAACCATATATTTCGGCCTTTCTTCTCATGGACCTTTTTGATCAAATATTTCCCCTGTGATACGTAATTAATTTATATGTTCTAAGAAAGTCAGTGACGAACTGGCGCTTATCTTAGATTGGAAAGGGCCCCCTGAATTTTATACACATTCGCTAGAAAACTACTCATTAGTCATTTCCTTACGAGTCAAGGAAATGATTCTTTATTTTATTTCAAAGATGTTTTCGAATCACTTCTTCAAATAGTTTGAGGTGGTTTTTTTTATTTATTTCAAATTGATGATTTTCTAGTTGATTATTTGGTCTGGATGTAGTTTTATCAAAGTTATATTTTTTATCTATCTCCTGTCATAATTTTTTATTGGTTTTTGTCTGTGGTTACTCATTTCTCAATTTGAAAGATTTTAAAATTATTCAAGAAATTTATCAAATGGAAATTTTAATCTTTATTGAGATGAGATGAGTTGAGTTTGTATTTACGCATAAATTAGTAATATATATTTTTAAGTTTATTCATTAAGAAAATTGAGGCTAAGTACCAGTACAGTATAGTACATGGGGCCCCAATTTTAACAAAATTTATGTATGAGACGTTAACAACAACGTCAAGTCGTTATGCAAATTAGGAAAATTTTGAGGAAAATGATTAGCAGCGTCCGTGTGCGTCTGGATTTTAATTTATTTTTGCTTGGCCCTCTCTTTTTCCCCCGAAAATTTGAGAAAAAAAAATCACATTTTAATTTAAATTTAAGACTGCATGTAGGTTTAATTTAAAATACGTCTTTAAAATAAAAAACCTCAAATATTTGTAGAAAAAAAAGAACTAGTAGAAATACATGCCTCCTAAATTAAAACTTAACTACGATAGGGTCAAACCCACCCCTATAATCATAAAACCCAATATTAAAAAAAAAATTACGTAAAAATATTCGACTTGGTGGGTCTTTTTGAAAGGCCATCAAAAAAACTTTCCTAAAAAAAATTATTATAAAGAAAGCCTTAAGCAATTATTGCGTATGCTTGTCTAAAAACTCCCCCGGTATTTTCCATCAACCAATCAGAAATGAGCTATGCCTAATCATTACTAATACAAAAAGATGTACAGGGGGTTTTAAACGGGGGGAATAAACCACTAAATTAACGTGAAACTCGATGAAGGCACGTATACATACATACATATACTCTTGTTCATCAATCAGAGACTCGTTAACAGATAGATACAATCCAGTGTATGCCCACGGCTATTTTGCAATGTATAGTATATACTACCCCCGGCTTAATTATATCGGTATAGTATATCTTAAAGGCCGGATTTTCTGCTAGAGGGTTCTCCTGGTGCAGAAAATGACTCGCGACCGAGTAACAATAGAGAAGCGAGTCGTCTAAAAAATACGGTTCTCCTGGTACAGAAAATCGAGGGATAGGGGTTCTACCGGTGCAGAAAATTGAGATATGGTATAGTCACGTTAAAATTTTGGACCCCCTTTTCGCCCCTAAACTTGGGCGCCCAATATTTCCTAAAGTACGGTTTTTCGGGACGGGTACAGAAACCCGAGCACTAAACATGCAGCAAAAGTAAACTATAGCTTTGAAGCTCAAGCAATAGCTAATTTAATAATCTTCTAAACCACAAATGCGTTTTGTTGAATACCATGGGGGTTAGTCTCGCCAATTGTTAGCCAAAGCAACACCAAACTGTCAAAGAATCAGTGGCGAAGTGTACTTTTGAGCAGAGGTATAGAATCTGAATTCAGTATAATAAACTAGTCTTTGAAAACCTTAAAAGCCATTGAGTGAGGGCTATGGCTATATCACTATGTTGAGAAAATTTTTAAAAGAATTGTAGGCACATGCAACCCATAAGATAAACTTGAGGATTTTTGCCTACAGGAGTGAGAAAATTAATTCTGCACTTCATTGCAATTGTTTAAAAAAGTACATTTTAAATTAAAAAATAGAAGAAATTTTTTAATCAATCGGCTATATAGATTTGGATTCAGCGGAGTATTTTCTTTCAAAATCATATTTTTCCATCTCAGTTTTAAAATAAAGGGAAAGAGTTTTAGTAACATCCGAACTAGCACATTCGTGTAAGTAGTTTTTTTCTGAACCATCTAGCGTTAGTTGGTTTCATGAACATTCCATGGCAAAGTCTTATACGAAACAGTTTCTAATGAAACGATGGAGCACTATACTAAAATATTTCGAACCAATATCGTTAAAGCCGTACATTTGGGTAAAACTTCTAGTTTTACTGTTAAAAATCTCCCTCTCCCAGAGAGCTATATGGTTTCTAGAAACGTTTGGACATCCCAAAGAAATACTCTATTATGTGACTCTAAGGGTAAGCAAATTTTCTGGTGTCTACATATTCTTAAAACTCCCCAACCCCTGAGGGGGTTGTACTAGTAAAGGTGAAAATCATCACTATACTCCCGAGAATATAGAAAAACTATCCAACTTCTTCAAGTCACGAGGTTTCACTTCTGTTAAAAATCTACCTTCCAAATATCCAGTTCGAAGAAGTAGTAAAGTCAATGTTGTAAATTTTAAGAATATAACGGGACTTTAGAGGTTACCGCCCCCTTTTCGGAGAGTTGTTCTGCCAAGGCTACTGAGCGCGTTCGACGACAGGGAATGTCAGCCACTAACTAAAGGCCGCCGACAGGTTATGGCAGCGCTCACAGAAATACCTCTCGTAAATCCCGTATATATAACAAGGACTGCGCCAAGCTCGGGACCCATTTAGTGGTATTTCTAGAAGATTTTTGTCATTGCACTGAAAGAGCATCTCCCAAAAATTTCTGGGGTCCCCGCTACGAACAATTGTAGAAACCCATTAGCGACCGTGCCATATTACTTTAAACCCCCGCGGGCGGTACCGATACTGTTTTGACCCATTACTGTCACCCTCCTTTTTTACCTCGACAACTTTTCCCCGTATATCTTTTGTAATGAACGTATAGATTATAGGGAGCTACAGTGCGAGAGAAAAGCCATGTGACGTGACGTCATTTCTGGGGTCTTAAATTGTATTGCCAAAGCTGATGACTTCCAATATGGTTGCCAGAGCCAAGGTAAGAGATAAGAGGGTGTGACGTCACGAAAATATTCCTAGTAGCACTCTACTGGCTTTCTGTTCTTAGACCTTTGGCACGGGTAAAATTTCAACTGACTTTCTTGTTCTTCGCGAAGTGGTCTCACAAAACTTAGGACTGCTGAACAGATTACTTTGAAAATGAATTCCAAAGTGTATGTATATGTTTATTGCTCGGGTTTCTGTACCCGTCCCGAAGAACCGTACTTTAGGAAATATTGGGCGCCCAAGTTTAGGGGCGAAAAGGGGGGTCCAAAATTTTAACGTGACTATACCATATCTCAATTTTCTGCACCGGTAGAACCCCTATCCCTCGATTTTCTGTACCAGGAGAACCGTATTTTTTAAACGACTCGCTTCTCTATTGTTACTCGGTCGCGAGTCATTTTCTGCACCAGGAGAACCCTCTAGCAGAAAATCCGGCCTTTAAATTATTTGTTTGTAACTTATTACTTATTTTGGTTTTCTTAAAGAAGAGGGGGGGGGGAATGAATATATTTTGAAACCAGATGACGATGAAAAATATATTTAGCGTGTACTGAACCGGCTAAATATTTTCTCTCTCTCTTTTTCTCTTAGCCCACCCAAAATTTTAGGAGGTTTGCTAGAGAAATCACGATATAGTAATTAGCTTGATGATAGCTCTTGTACGATTATATTTTTTCATTTTTTTTCTCGTTGCTATCTCCTTGGTTTTTGGGGGAGATTAGACCAAAAGGCCATAATTTGGGAGTAAAAAATAGTTGGTTGTGTAATTTTGATAAACTTTAGTTTCGTCGAAGTGTTGGTTTGGTTGAAAGATGTTTCGTGATTTAAAAACAGAATTGTTAGGTTTATTTACTTGATTCCTAATGATTTTGATGATTTTTGGAGGGACTTTAATATTTTGTAAAGCAGTGAAACCGCAACTATAGTCTGCTACTAGTAATTTTCACCTTTACTCTAATATCTCTTACCTCGGTTTTGGCAACCATATTGGAAGTCGTCAGCTCAAGCCATGTAATTTAGACTACAAGTATTGACGTGACAGTCCCGTAGCACCTCCCCCTTTCAGAACCACTCTGTATATAGCCATTTTGAAATTTGCCCTTTTAGTGAATTTTATTTTCTGTTGACGATGATTGCTTATCAATTTCAATTCTTTAATTTTATACTTCAAAGTTATGGGTTTCTTATAAAACCGTGGTTAACTTTTCATCTAGAATACATTTGGTGTATTGTTTCTTAAACCCTACCTTTAAGTGCTTGGGTGGTTACGTGCTGGAAAAAATACCTATTTTTCTTTAAATATTTTTTTCTTCTTCTAAGACAAGGTTGCTTTTTTGCGATGAAGAGATAATAGTAGGTTATTTTGTATAATAAGGCTTGGATTGATGGATAAAATAGGGTTTCGTCATGCGTGTAATATTTAAATTAACTCGGATTTTAGTTTCGCTTGTTAACTAGCTAACCGTAAAGGAAAATGATTTTTTTATTTCATTATTTTTTATTTCGTATCGAGTTTAAAGCACGTATCAAGGTATCTTTGTTGGCTGAATTAATGCTAATGGAAGATGGAGGGTTTTAGGCTTTGGTAGTGTTGTAAATTGATAATGGAAAATATTATATTATATTATATTGTTGGAATGGTGGGCCCCCTTAATTGTTTGCTTATGGGAATAATATAATGGCTTCATTTTTTCATTAATTAGATGATTATGGAGATAGCGTTTGCATTTTTGATGAACAATATAGCCTAACTCTTCTTCACGTTTAAGACAGGATTTTATTAACTATATAGAAACTGGGTGCGTATAGTTTTCAGACTTGGAGGATTAATACCATTTGCACCAGGAGACCAAGGTTACTTAGCGGACAAATTGCAATTTACCAAGTAGTATGACATACTGGTGGAAATGGTATCAATACTCCTAGTCTGAAAATTATGTGTTTTCGAGCTAGGGAAGGGTGGTATGGTATATCAAGGTCACAATATTCCAGCGAGAAAGATGATGTGTCTGTTATTTTCTATATTTATGAATAAATCTTTACTTTTGTCTTATTATACGTGACACTAGTATGAAAAATAGTTGTCTGGAAGTTCGTCCACGTCACAAAACGTGTCCCTTTTCCTTTGTATTCCAGGAGCGTGATCCTAGGGACATCCTTCCTTACCTTTTGATGTCTGAAATATAAAATGGTACAAGATATTGACGTATTTGACTGAAATTGGGAAAATGTCCCACGCTTTTCTTGCTCCCTACCCTTTTTCAGACTGAATAATTATGCTAGTTTGCAAAAGGGGCTTTGGGTGCTCCGTGAAAAGAATATTTTAAAATCACTCCCCCCCTCCTCTCTTCCTTTTCCTCTCAACTAGATAAATATCGATTCTTTTTAGCGATGTGGTTTACTTTCTTATTTTAAGTTGCCTAATATACTTTAATCGAAAATGTCTTCCAATTGATTTTTCTCTATTTTTATAAAGTGACTCTGTTTTTGCGCCATTTCGATCTGTACGCCCAGGCCCAGCTCTTTTATTTTTGGGGGGTTTTTACCAATGTTTAGTATGCGAGTAAGGTTTCGAAAGACTTGTTTTGTAGTTTAGTTTGGATCATTTCATGTCATTATTTAGTTCGATTATGATATATTTTCCGTTATAATCGCTAGTTTTATATTATTCTCTGAGTTATACGGCATGGTTAAGGTTTTCGCGCTTGGAATACTAAGTAATGAAGTATTTTGGGGTTTTTTCCCCAACTTACTATATTAGGGGATACATAATTTGTTATTTTATCAACAGACTTTAATTACATTATAGTAATTACTTATTTTAACTTTGGAGTTAAATTTTCAATCAGATTTAATGATAATCGTTCAAGAAGAACTGTAATAAATTTCTATTCAACTCTCTTATTGGTGTAATAGCATGGAAATCTAATAATAATAATAATACGGCTTGCTCTATGTTAAGAAACTAATTTAGTTTCGTCAAATATAGATCAAAGTCAGAAGTATATAATAATACTACTCTTCGAGAGAAGTGTACAAGCACAAATCGGGTGGGTAATTGTAGCATGATTATTCCCAGCATCAGATTTACATTTGGAGCAAGGTTACTAAACCGAACAAACATATGCGATAAATAGTTCCCTCATTATTACTCTATTAGCGCTGCTTAACTATTTGTCAAGGCGCATGCATGCACTTGTTTTAATGTTTGTCCCACGTCAAGACATCAAGGTTTATGGGTTGATTGCTGGGGATTTAGTACTGGCAAACAGTTATGTTCACCCTAGCACGGTGCGATGCCCATCTGAAGTTTGATGAGCGGGAGAGCAAATTAATAAAAAGGGCTCTCTCGCCTGGGAAGAATCATATCATGTTATGCATAACTAAAGTATTAAGAGGATACAGAGAGTGTCACGCTTCTTCTATTATCCCCTTCTGATGAATTTCATTCAAAGCCAGCCGACTCCCTCCCAAAAATTAGTTCTCTACGCCAATTTGGTGGGACTTTGGGCAAGAAATCTTTATATAGATTTAACCGCAGCCCTGAGGCTGAAGCAATGTAGATTTTGATCAAACCAATCACGTAACCCTTGGTTGTAAAAGAAGTCTAAAGAAAAAAAAAAAAAGAATTCGGTCCCGAATCGGGCCCCGAAAATACTTTTATTTTCCATCCAACTGAATTTTTCCTTTTTTTTATTTAACTCTTTCCTTTCGTTTTTCTATCAAATCTTTCTTTCATTCATATTGCGTGCGAAATGAACATTAAAACACGAAGAAATTGAACTTTTGGGTGGGGGAAGGGTCGGGGGTGACTCTCCCTTAGGCTTTGCTGCCTTCTTGTAATTTTAAAGGGGTCACATTGGAGAATTATACCGATCCCTGTTCTCCAAGTTTGATTATGCAAAGTACCTTTTTTACTTTTTTCGTAAGGAATTGAGAATTGAGTGGAGTAAAGTTGAATTTAACAATAAAAGGAATTGGCTAGCTGTGCATGCGAGGAAATTTGAAAATGTGTATAGGGAAATGGAGGTGAAATTAAGAATTCCTTTCGTTAATTATATATAGGGGGGTTTTTTTTTTTGAAATATTTAAAGCGTACTTGAGCATTATTTGTTGCAACTGTTGCCCTACCTCTTTAAGTTTGAAATGATATTAACGGACCATGGTATGGAATTATTGCACTACGCCTTCCTTATCAAATTGATATCAATTTATAATGAAAATTAAATTAAACAACCGTATGTTTTATTGATCGCGGTAATGTCGGAAATAAGGAACGTTTTCAAAATGTATAACTTCTATCTCCATTTTGTTTGCTCTAAGGGACACTGTTTTCGAGTTAAGATTGCATCCAGAGTATTTATTTTACGGATGACCCCTTAAATTTAATTAAGAAACTGATTAAGACAATGATTTCTAATTTAATTAAGGGGTCGTCCCTAAACACTTCAATCAAATCATAACTCGAAAACCGTGTCCCTTAGGGTAATCAAAATGGAGATAGAAGTTACATTTTCGACTCAAAATTGATTTCCCAAACAATATCAACCTCTTAATTTATGAATGCAGACTTATTAGAAACACCCTGTTATAAGAAATATATCCAAGTCAACCCAAATTATATCATTTTGACCTCTATCCAACTGTTTTTAAACCCTTTATCTACTGGAAAATGGGTAATTTTTCAAGATCTTACACGGGTCTTATAAATGGGGGATTTTTATTTAATCTTTTGACTGTTGGCCCGATTTTGTTACGATCAATAAAATTTACTACAATTTTCTCTCTCTATCTCTATCTCTCTCTCTCTCTCTCCTTTTAAAAACAAAAAAACTCTCTCTCTCTCTCTCATTTTTAAAACCCCTTATGTATCTAAATCCAAATTGATGGTTGACCTGATTCGGGTCATTTTTCAAGATTTAACATTCAAGATTGATATCGTCGGTATCGAAGTAAATTTACGAATCCGTCTAGATTAAAACTAAATCAAGTACAATCTCGATAAACGTAAAATTTAAGCACGTGTCGTAATATTTTACTGTTGTGATAAAATCAGAATCCGATCAGGAATCAAATCCCTTTTTAAAATCAGCGTATCAATTTTTAAGATCAGTTAGTCACTCGATCTCCGCGTTATATGTACGTTTTTCTCACGGTTTCTATAACTATACATAAGTTCATAAGATATGTCCACCATAAGTTTGTCAGTGGTTATAAACTGGAGCTTGTCATGAAGTGACTTAGGTCATAGCAAGAAGTGATATCTAGTTTATTAGGGAGAAGGTATAAGATGCCTAAGTTTTCGCGCGCCATAGTCCCAGTCCCCCTTTCAAAATACAAGGGGGGAAGTGAAAGGAAGCCGGGCTATTTCGCCTCTCCTCAGTCGGAAAATACGTAATTTTCGTCATTCGCGTCGCGCTGACGCGAGTTTTCAAGAGCCAATGAGATGCTGGTTGTAATTTAAAGGCGGGGATTAACTCCGGACCTACGTTGCGACTAGAGATAAAGCTGGAAATGTGGCGAATTTATACCTTCTCCCTAGTAAACTAGATATCACTCCTTGGTCATAGATTCGAGGTAAAGCGACGCATGTTGAGGCGCTGTTAAAGGCTTAGTACAGGCCAAATTAACCGAGTGTAGGACTTCAATTCTCGCTTGTCGTTCTCGAACTAGCTCGAGCTGTAAGTCTTTAGCATTACGAAGTATAGGTAGTGTCATACTTATGGAACATATCTTATATAGTATAGTACAAAAGGTTCATCAGTTTTGTTACGCATTATCGACGCTATTCCCTTTTTAAACTAATATACAAAGCTCCACTTTAGTTCCCGCTGCAAACTGAAGTTGAAAAATATTATTATTTTTTTGTTCAAGTCGAGCGAGGACACATTCCCTCCTTGTCAATGGCATATCCTCTCAATAATCTTTAAACGATTTGAAAGTGTACATATAAAAAAGAAACGGCTATAGCAAGGCATGCATACCCAACCAACCACCACCAGAGAGAGAACACAGCGAGAGTCTGTCAGAGGTGGGCCTCTCTCTCTCGATTCTGGCGTAGATTAAATGAAAGCCAATTTAGGGCAACATTTCCTTCCAAACCTATACTATGGTATTCACTAGTGGCTGCTGCTTGACTAACCATGACGTAACCCAAGCAGCAGCCGGAAAAGAGATTAAACTAACCCTCCTTCCCTGGAACAGAAATTGTTTTGCTTTGCTTCAGAGTCCCGAGTTCTTTTCTGTTCTTTTACTGAACCAATTGTTAGTAGGGGTGCTTTTGGCCTCCTTCGGGTCGCCCTAAGAAAAGCTATAGCTAGCTGAATTTAAAGCCGATACAGGTACCTACGTTGGATATTGGTCATGGGTCATACAAACCTGGTGAACCGAACTCGGAGAATTTAATTGTTGACACAAACTCAGGAACATTTAAGGAAATCTTTTGAGGTTCAAGTTTGTTCTGAAGGGGTTGCTTTAACTTTTAAAAAAATAACTTCCGTTGTTATTACTCCATTTATATTGAAAAAACCTGGGAAACTCAAGGGAATATGTAAGGGAAAAACCTGGGAAACTCAAGGGAATATGTAGGGGAAAAGCCTGGGAAACTCAGGGGAATATATAAGGGAAAGAAACCCTGGAAAACTCGAGGAAATATATAGGAAAAATTAAGGGAAATGTGTTTTCCAAAAGTTGTATGAACCCTGTTCTATGGAAAAATTGTAAGACTACTTTTGTCCGTGAGGATTATACGTTGGGTATTATGGCGCTGTAGGGTTCGATCTGGTTTGAATTGAAAAGGAAAAATTTCAACTTCAGTTTTACATTGGTGGGGGAAAAATGGTAGGCACCTCCATCCACATCCAGACTTCGATCATACATACAACAAGGTCTCTTCCGGTACCAACTAAACCGTGCACGACAGACACCCTAGCTGCCAAAAGACCCCGATTTCGCAGGAGCCAAGAGCTGAAGAATAAGGAGAAAAAATTGTATTTTAATAGGATCTTCTTTCCTTCGTTCTTTTTTTGATATATAAACCCCCTCTTTTCCTATAAGATCAATGATGTTAAGAATGGGGAGACTCTTCGAACGAAGGAAGGGACTTACCCCAAGGTATTTGTTGAATGCTTATTCTTTAGCTCGTCTTTTTCTTTTTTTTTAGACGCGCTGCTTCTTCTTCTTCTTTTATGGATGGGGGGAAAATAGGAATTCCACGGGGAATGTTATGTTGCACGGATGGGGGTGATGTCACGATTCACGAATTAGGGATTTTGATTTGATACCTATGTGGATTCGCTGGATATACTGTATACCTTACCCTATACCCGCCCTATTCGAATTTGGTGCCGGGGATATCTATAGTTCAAATATTGAGGAAACGTTTCGCGGTTGCTGTTTTATTTTTATAGGGTCTACTTTGATGATATCTAGTGTTTTCGTGGCTTACCTGTGAATTTATTTAGTGGGTTTTTTTTTGTCTATTTATTTCTTCGTAATATTTGGTCGTTCGTCCTTATTTGTTGATGTTTATGGGTTGTTAGTGTTTATTTTGGAGGTATTCATCATGGGTTGTTGGTGTTTATTTTGGAGGTATTCGTCATGGGTTATTAACTGTTTATTTTGGAGGTATTCGTAATGGGTTATTAACTGTTTATTTTGTAGGTATTCATCATGGGTTGTTAGTTTTTATTTTGGAGGTATTGTTAGTTTTTATTTTGGAGGTATTGTTAGTTTTTATTTTGGAGGTATTGTTAGTGTTTATTTTGGAGGTATTGTTAGTGTTTATTTTGGAGGTATTCATCATGGGTTGTTGGCGTTTATTTTGGAGATATTCATCATGGGTTGTTAGTGTTATTTTGGAGGTATTTATGGGTTATCCATGTTTATTTCTAGAAACCTTAGTTACTTGTTTTTCATAAATTAATCTAACTTATATACGCAACAACTTCTAACCATAAAAACTATACTTCCATAGAAGGAAAACTATATACTGTTGCACCCCTCCCCTCCCCCCTTTAATCCAAATAAACCGCCTTATTTTTTCTGCAAGCGTTAAAAAGAGGCTAAGTTTACGGTTTGAAATAGACTTTAACATATCAATACTATAGGCGGTTGTCGCCTGCCTATATTACATTTTGCACAATCCAACCCTCCTTTTCCGATCAAACCTCTTCTCTGACTCTTCGATCTTAAGACTTTTTTTTCATCTTCTTATTCTCCTCGGAGAGATGAAGATGGGGGAAGCGCAAGAGGAGAGAGGGAGGGAGGGGATGCTTGTCGGAATAAAAAATGGAGTGTATTCCTCTCAGGACCCTTTTATTTCTTTCCTTCCCCGCGGGGTGTCGCCTCCGAAAGACTTCCGAATTATACATCTCTTATAACCCCGGTCCTAAACCATCCGGAGTATGCGCCGCTGTAACCCACAATCTAATCCATTCATAGATAAAGGCTTTATAGAATATTCCGGTTGAAATACGCAGGGTCGTTTCTCTTCTTCGATATGTTTTCATATACTGTATGTAAGTTTAACTTTGTACCGATCACTTTCGTTGGATTATTAGGTATTACTACGCCGTAAGGGTTATCTTTGATGTGAAGTTAGGTTGTCGTAAGGGTGCTTCGGAGGAGGTCTTGACCTCTTTTTTTTTTCAATATTAAGAAATACTGTATTTCTTTTAGGATCTTTCCAAACTGTCGCGGCGTTATGTAACATTCCAAGGAAAAGGTTGGAGGGGGACACACACGTCTTTCTTATATTTTCAATGAATTCTGATATAGTTTCCATCTCTTTCTTTCGTTTTGTCAAAGTATAAGACCCGTGACGTACATCACGTTCACCCCGCCCCCTTTTTTGGTATTTTTTTCATTATTATTCACTCTTATCTGGCTATATATTCTTCTATCTTTATCCAGGGTTTTATATCTATTTTTTTTCTGCTACTTCTTTATAATATCGAGATTTTTATCCTAAAAAAATTTCCATTTTCTTTCTTCAAAAGATGGATGAGACGGAATATATTTTGGGCAATTTTTTTTTGCTTTATTCTACTGTCCCGGAATATTCTGAGGATGACTTACTTTAGATTTTATATTTATCTAAATTTTTGTTTACTTGAAATATTTGTTGGTGGTCATTTATTTATTTATTTATTAACGATGGGTTGATTTTATTGATGTTTTGGGTTGGTTGATCAGCTGTTTTTTCTTTTTTCAATAAAACCTGGGATTGTTTACTTTAAAAAGGGTCACTTAGCTTTAGCCCTGGACTTTGAGTTACAATAGGGCAGGAGAAAAAAGCGTTCCTTACGCGTTTTGGTCCAGCGGGGACCCAACAAAGTTAAACACTTTTCACGCTGCATTATTCGATTTTCCACTCACACACATCCTTGCCATTTCGCTTAGAGCTTTAATGGTCCGTCCTCACGGGGTCGACGCCGGAGCTACGCGTCATTTAGAACTTTTTCATGATACTTTTCACGCTTTCTTCACCACCATTTTGACTCCGAATTTTAAGCAAAACCTTCCATCTTTTCTTTTGCCAATTCAATCAGGTGGAAAAAGGAAAACGTATGAAATATAAAACCAAATTTTGACGCTGTAAAATCGACAAACTAATTTTGTTTACTTGCCTTGGAATATAACTATGATTTTAGGCCAATTATCGTCAATTTTAACATCGTAATAGATGAGGTTTCGTCGTATGAGGACATTGAAGTGTTGCCAGTGCAAATCAACCGCTGAAAAGTTTGGTAGAATTCTGTTCCATTCGGTTCCAAACTTGCAGAGATGCTTTGACAACTTACTGGCGACCATGAAGGCTGAGTTAAGTTAAGAAACTTGGGAGAAAATTTCTCCTAGACCCTAAATTTATAGTGCACGCAGTCTTA
Source organism: Phalangium opilio (assembly GCA_019434445.1). Lineage (NCBI taxonomy): Eukaryota > Metazoa > Arthropoda > Arachnida > Opiliones > Phalangiidae > Phalangium > Phalangium opilio. The sequence goes on along the minus strand of JAEQBA010003565.1, from coordinate 49,205 downwards.
TACTTTGTACTTGGTCTTTAGAGAAAATTGTACAAAACTTTCCCAATTCCCAGGAGTGGTTAGCGAATAGCTTCCTGCTAGCTGGAATTGAAGTTTTCGTACCCAACTAGGGATAATGCATTTCGGAAACCCATGGTTTTGGTGGAAGTGGAACCGACCCGTGTTTTCCTCTTTCCCGCCAATTTCTGTAAGGTAAACAAGCCAGGTTTTCCCACCTTTTACCATCATCCGTCCGGACGCACGTGAGGTATACTCAGTATAAGAGGATTTTCTTCGTCCACTCCCATGCACACCCAACTCCTCCAAACCAGCGCGAGCTGTGGCGAAGAATTCATTGGGAAGATTTTGGATCTTTTCTAAACGCCTTTGACAGGACCCCCCTACGGGTTTCCTTAACCTATGGACTAGTGCCCTTGTCCCTTTTTAAAACCGGGACCAAGTTCCCTAACCTTAACCCGGCGACACGCTCGCTGCCTTACGTTATTGACAAAAGTAAAAGTCCATAATTCGTTCAAGCTAAGATAGTGTTATGGGTTGATTTGAACCAAACCGAGTATACCGAGGTTGTAGATGGTCCTGAATTTTTATATATACTTTAGTTTATGGACACTTTACCTTAGAAACCTGGACGCAGCCTGGCTTCCTCTCTGGATTTCGGAACAAAATTGAAAGATTTATTTTTTGAAGGCAAGGGATTTTTGGGGGAAAACGAATATTGGGTTTGGGAGAAAACTTTTGGCTGGCTCCATTTTGAAAGTTGGTAGTGGCTTCCATTGGTTGTTGGTTAGAATTGTTGGGAAACTTTGATTGTATTGGACTTGAAGCAACGTGGATGCCCGTACGTTCGTACACGTCCGTGTTTTTCAAAATTTTTAGCTTCCCCGATTTTCGATAAAAATGAGAGAGAAGTATTTTCCACCTTCCTACAGAGCTACCTCGAAATAAATATTGATTTTTCCAAAGGAAAGGGGTGGGAGGGGATATACTTACTTCCGGGTGATTGATCAGGCTGGCTTTTTGAGGTTGGTTCAAATTAAAATTCGTCGTGATACAAGAAGAGCCTTACGTAAACCTCTGCTTTCACTTTGTCGTCCCCACTCACTTTGAAAGTTTTCGTGAAAGTTACTTAGATTCATTCATCAAAAATGTCAGAATTAAAACTTTGAGCGTTTCTATATGGTTTTTCTAATAAAAAAGAAATTAAAACCCTTTTTGATTAATTTATAGTTGTTATTTGACCTGACCTTTGACATTTGGTTCGTCCAAAAAAAATGAGTTATTATAAAATTCATTGTATATTAAATGACACTCTATCCGTTGATTAGAAAGTACTTCTGGGGTTTCCGGGTTCTAATTTGAAACCTAAGAACAGTGTTTTAGTGTCTGTAATAAGGTGGACATCGGAGACAACACGCGTCGTTCGGACTCTGGTGATGCTCTGGTTGCTACTGCATGCTGGTACGGTGTTGTTGTATTAAGGAGGACAAGAGTGATTGTGTGTCCGCTCGGACGTGTCGTGCCTTTCTGATAGATAGAGTCCTGAAGGATAGGTTCTGGAAAATGTCTTCCGAGATAACTACCTACCTACCCTTTTTCTTTTTGGTGTCTTTGAAACGAAAGAATCTTCTTCAGTTCACTCGGAGCCGGTTCACTTTACTCTTGCGCTATTCCTAACACAACCTAGACACACTATTAATGAAAGCAAAGGGTTATCGTATTTCGTTACTGTACTCCAGTAGTATTATTTTTTTATTCTTGAAAAAGTACCAAGTTAAAAGGCAGGGAACTCGTTATATTTATGGCAATTGAAAAGTGAGAGAGTTAACTTGCTTTCAGTGATATCAACTGAAATTTCTTCTTTTTTTTTTTTCTTTCGATGTTTCGTTTGTTGATTCAATCGGAGTTTGCAATATTAGTAAAGACATTTTAACCCTTAAGACTTAGGTTATAATAAGGTACAAAGGTGAAGGGTTTTTTGCTCATACTTAGATTGACTGAAGCGAAACCCCTCCAAGTTCTTCCGTAAAGAAAACTTATTGATTCGGAGGAGGAAGCAAGCGTCTTACCGCTTCCTTAAAAAGATTTCAGTTCCTTTTTATTTTTTATATCTTTTACTGTTGTGTCGGAGAGTATGGGGAGAGGAATTCACAATAGAAGCGTTGAACGCAGAAAGGTAATGATGTAGGTGGTAGTAGTAGTAATGCTACAAGCTACTTACTTGTTGTCGTCGATAATCGTCGTCTCTTTCGTCTTCCCCAAAGCTTTTAAGGGTAAATGGCGCGGATCCTTTTTTCTTCTCTTACTTCCGGTCTTCCTTGCCTGATATTCTTTCTTTTTCTCCCTTATTTTTTTATTTTTCAATTTACTTCCATTTTCGCTTAGGTCCCGGATGGTTGCTTGGTTGGTTTATTTCTCTTCGACATACATTGCCTTCTTTTTTAGATATTTCATAAGAGAAAGATGTTTTGACATCGTAAGAGCCATTTTTAAGGAGTGCACGTGTTTTGTTTGGTCATCATTAGGGAAAACCCTGGATATTTAGGGAATTTGAATTAAAATTCTTGTTGTAAGGGGTTTGGAAAAAGGATGATATACTCTGGATCCTCTTAATACTTCAGATATGTATCTTCCCTGGCTCATCAAACTTCAGATGAGCATCGCATACACCGTGCTAGGGTGAATTATATAACTGTTTGGTATTTACTAAATCCTCAGCAATCAATTAGCCAACAAACCTTGATTGTCTTGACGTTGTGGGACAAAAACGCACAAGCGCATGCATGCGCCTGGCAAATAATTAAGCACTAATAGTGTAATGATGAGGGAACTATTTACATGGCGTATGTGATTCGGTTTAGTAATTAACCTTGCTATATAATAAATGTTAATTTCCTGATGTTGGGAAGAATCATGTTACAATTACCTAACCCGCTTTGTGCTGGTGCACTTCTCTCGAAGAGAAGTATTATATACTTCTGTTATTAAGTAAAGAAATGTTTTAACAACGTTGACTAACAAGTTATTTTCTCTTTTTTTATCTCTTTTTCTCTATATAGGTAAGATCATTTTTTTGATTGACATATCACGTATTCCGAACAAGGCTAGGCTCTATAGTTTTCTTTTTAAACAATTCTCCGTATAAATCGAGAAAGAAAGCACCCGCATCGGAAAAAAGGTAAAGGTAAGAATCATGTTGTATGGTTAAATCCTTTTATATCGCGGCTCGGCCAAATTTAAGGGGGCATTCGCTGAGTTTCCAGCTAATTTTTCATCCCGTAGTATCACGATTTCGCGGTATTTCGCCACGGTTTAAGATGTAATGTACTTAGAAGGCGGGGTTCATTAAGTTTGTAGGAAGATCCTATTACCTTGGCGGTACCTTTTAGCGATATTACTTAGGTTGCGTTGAACGAATCATGGTTTTTTTTTTCGTATTTGAAATTTCGGTAGAAGTTTTGTATTAGTTTTAAATGAAGTTCATTTATCGAAGTTGTTACGTGTGGCTGATGAAGAATTTTTAGATTGAATAATTTTCAGAATCATTTTGGGGGAACTCATGGAATTTAGTTCAGAATTATTTCGGTAAAACACTTGGAAATTTAGTCCAGAATTATTTCGGTAAAACACTTGGAAATTTAGTCCAGAATTATTTCGGTAAAACACTTGGAAATTTAGTCCAGAATTATTTCGGTAAAACACTTGGAAATTTAGTCCAGAATTATTTTGGTAAAACACTTGGAAATTTAGTCCAGAATTATTTTGGTAAAACACTTGGAAATTTAGTCCAGAATTATTTTGGTAAAACACTTGGAAATTTAGTCCAGAATTATTTTGGTAAAACACTTGGAAATTGGATCTGAAAGTATATAAGAGAATTAGGGCTTTTTCATCATCATAGAAATTTGATTAAAATGTAGGTAGGTAGTTTGAACTTCAAATTATTAACTTTGGGTTGCGTTGGCAAGGGGGAAATAGATGTAGATGATCAAAAAAAAAAATATGGGCATAAAAACTGGTCACTCCAGTTTTGTTAAAACACACAAGCCTGCGGGCACTATAATTATGGACTCACGAAGATTCTGTTAATAATAAAAGCGAAGCCGAAGGTTTTTTCTTCTTTACGTTGCCTGCCTTCATGATGATGATGAAAGAAACGGGTCCCTCCTCCTTTCTCATCTACGACCCCCCCCCCACCCCACCCTCAAAATATGCCTCCGTCCGTCCGCCCGGGCCCAACTACATCCATATTTCCCTCCTGTATCTTTTAGCTAGTATCCAAACTTAAGATGGTATAAGAATAAGATGGACTTGGTTGGGTCTCTCTCTCTCTCTCTGGTAGACGCCGGCTAGGAAGCTAGCTAGCCGAGACGCGCAGTATACTTACTTACTTCTTACTTGTCCACCCCAAATTTTCCCTCCAAGTTTGGTAAAGAAAACCGTTGTGTAAATAGTGGTTTTCATGCCAGGACAACTTGGTTTCACCATTTATTTATTTTTTTTGCGCGGGGGACTTATGGATACTTTGTTAATGGATGTCTACTCTGTTTATGTCGGATTGTTTTTAAGTAATTGGTGCTGTATCAATGTTTGTTAGGGTCTAGTTTATTTCGTGAACTACTTGCCGAATTAGGGGTTTATTTATCGTGCTGGGTATTCATTTAAATGTCTAATTATTGAATTGAATTGAAATTAGCGCGATAGTAAGGTTTTTTAGCTCGTTGGAAACAATTAAGTCTAGCGTACAACTAGAAATTGAGATATTTCTAAATTAATTTTTTTATATCTCGAAAATTAGTTGGATGGGGATGAAATTAATATAATATAGACTTATTTAAATGTTCTTTTACACGATTATGTTGCCTGAAAATGCCCGGGGCCGTTTTTTAATGGGTGGGAACGAGCGATTAGACTCAAAATAATCTCTCGTCGCTACTTAAATATCCTTGATTTAATATTTCTTTGAACTTCAACATAATTTTTTTTCTATCTCTCCCTAAATGAGTTGGGATGGTCCTGTTACCCCTGGTGAAAAGTCAGCGGACGCAAAAAGACCACACGCGTCATCCTGTTTTCCCTCTTATTATTATTACTACAAACTTTTCTTTTTCTTTTTTTCCAAACCAGTTTTTCCCGCTTAAATTTAAATTTAAGACGGGGGTTAGGTAGGTAGTTAGGTAGGTAATGAAAATGAAGTCTGATTTCGCTATCAATTTTTTTCTTTTTTTCTCCGACGGTTTTATCTCTACTGCCAAGATATATTGACAAATTAGGTGGTCGTGTTCCATTAGAGTCGACCAAGTTAAGATGATAGTGAAGGTGGAAAGGTGGCTTGATAAGTACACCCCTCCACCATCCATGATCAAACCAACCCCTCGATGACTGACTAACGCTCCAGGGCCAAAAACGTTGGCCAAAAGCCGATCCCCTCAAATTTTATTATTTTTAAAGAAAAAGTTTCAGGAGAAAAATGATGATGAAATATTGGAAGTACGCAAGGTTTAAGATATATTTAATTTAGCACGTGATTGTTTCAAAATTAATAATAATTTAGAAAAAGCCTTTCTGGAACTGGGGGAGGGGGGATCCAGATGAAATAGTCCCTTCACGTGCTGCGTATTAAGGTGATAAACGTGCGCGCGTGAGGTTTTTATTAGCATGGTTAAGACTTGTTTTAAAATTCACCATTGAATTAGTGTTACTACGCCAGGGATTTTTAGCTCTAGCACTGCATGCATAACTTAGGATCATTTATCCAGGATTCCTTTCGGATTTTTTAAGGTCTGTTGCAGTTAAATGATTAGTTTTAAAACGAGTGGCTAAAAGTGCACCTCTTTTTAAGGTAAAATATACTAAAATAGGCTAGCAATATTGTTTTAAGGGTGGCAATAACTTAGCTAATTAGCATTAATTTCTTAAAAGTTAGCGACATTTAGGGAAAAACATCCAATTTGGTGATATTTTGGAAAAGGGGAAGTTTATTCAGTCGATAAAAGTTGATAATAACAAAAACCGGCGCATATTTAGCCGCTCATGTTTTAAAGTTGAGTGAGTGAGACTCTTCCTTTAATTTTGTCTTTTCTTTGGATAAGGGGGAATCATCTTTAAAAGTTATAAATGAGGTGCTGAGAAGCTGGAAGACGAAGAACTCGGACGGTTTGAGAATATTAAAATCAGTTACGCACGTATATCGTTAACTGGCCAAATGACTTCTTAAAAAGCATGCTATACTTTTCTGCCAAGCACGGGGGATGGATGGATGCATGGATTCTTGTTTGCCTTTTCTCTTTGATTTTTTCTTCTTCTTCTTCTTCTAGAAACCTTTTCGTCTTTCGTTTATAAATTTTTAAAGACATTATCCGTTTCGCTTCAAAGAAAGCTTGTTATTGAAATATTTATGTGCAGAATTTCGCTTGGTTTAACCTTAAACATTTATGTCTGGGTAGAATTAATTTTTAAATATAATTTATCTCTTAACATTGTTCGTATTAAAGAATCTGAAATAGCCTTGCCCACAAAGTTAGGTATTAAAGATAATATCAAGAAGTGATATCTAGTTTATAAGGGAGAAGGTATAAATTCATTCATCCACATTTCCAGCCGCCTCTAAATTACAACCAGCATCTCATTGGTTCTTGAAAATTCACGTCAGCGCGACGCGAATGACGATAATTACGTATTTTCCGAATGAGGAGAGGCGAAATAGCCCTGCCTCCTTTTACGCCCCCCCCCCCTCGTATTTTAAAAGGGGGACTGGGACTATGGCGCCCGGGAATGCTTAGGCATCTTATACGTTCTCCCTAATAAACTAGATATCACTTCTTGATAATATTCTGTTAAATCTGTTTTTCCAAACGTTGTAGGAACCGTGTCAATTTAGACTTACACGCATTTATACGTCCCTGACTAGTGTAGCAAATTATCCAATCAGAATTATGGCAAGATGTCAAATCGTAATCATATTATAGAACGCAGATGCTGTTTTAGATAAGCTATGGATTAACTAACCATAACACACACACACCATCAGAGCTGGTTGGTAACTTGGTGGTGTGTTTTTCTTCAACGTTAAATGCCAGCGGACGTTTTTCTCTCACACACAAAAACACCACTCACTGATTTTATTTTTCCCAATGGTAAACGGTAAACCCACGCTTTTACTAGTTAGTTTCTGGTCCTGGTATGGTATGGTTTGGTTGGGGTGGTTATGGTTTTATAAAGTTGTCCAGAAATACCATCTTTCTCGTCGTCTTGTAGTTGTACAAAGATAAAAAGTTCTTTATCTAATCCCCTGCAAGAAAAATCCGAGAAAAAGAAATATTTAAGAAAAACCTATATAGAGATACGTGAGGAGGAATGACTAACTTGTTAACGAATATCACTGGGCGTAACTCGTAAGACTTCTGCCGCTTCATTGCTTCTAAAAATGAGAGAGGTTGGATAGGCCTTTAGTATTTCGTTAATCTGAAAATAATTCGGTTCCCTTTAATATAAAATCCTTTATTTGCTCCTAGTGGTACCATATTAGGAGGTTCCCACCAAGTGCTCTTACCCTTTCCATGAGCACATTTCTATAAAATATTCCAATATTCCTATAGAGAGGGCCAGATTGGTGTAGCTTAATATGGCTCCTCGTTTTACCACCAAAATGGCCGCAAATTTTACAGAGTTGAAAGGCTTGTGGGGGAATGCATCTGATTGGCTTAGCGGAGGCATGACGTTTAATGGGGGATATTTATACCCCTTTTCCCACTCCCTATAGTCTGCCACTACAAACTTTATCGTGACGTCACACCCTCCTAAATCTTACCTCGGTTTTGGAAACCATATTGGAAGTCGTTAGCTCAGGCCATACAATATTGACGTCACGTACCCGTAGCTTCTCCCCTCTCAGTACCACTCTATTGGGAAGAATCTAGAAATTTTCAAATTTTATTGAAATATAAATGAAGTGTCCGACGCCTTTTCTACTTCATTTTCTAAGATGTGGGGTTTGTGGGAGGTAAGAAGAAGAAGAGGGGAGAAAAGTTGTAAAAGTTTCAAAGGTAAACGACACGTTAAGAAGGATACATTGGTATCTAGTGGTTAGCCATCACGCTCGGTTGATACAACATTATTTACTTAACCTGGTCTACTCGATTGGTTTCTCGTGTCTTCGGACCATGGGGGTGCTTCTTACCTTTTGACAACCTTACCTGGGATTGTTAATACGAATTTAGATGGGTTCCAAAGACATTAATAATGGTGTTAGGATAGTTTGACGTTAGGTATTGGCCACCTAGCGAGTGGAGCGGGTCGTTTCGAAAGATGGAGGGGAATTTTCTTGAGGGGGGGGTAGGGTAGATGGGCGGAATGTTGATATAAGGACCGGTGGTGAAGGTCAGCCCATTACGTTTTTTCAAGTTGAGCTTTTACTGAAGGATAATAGCCGGGTTTGTGATTTTTTTTATAAGAACTTAACTTGATTCCCATTACCTTTGGTATAATCTTAAAGTTAAAATTTTCCATATAAGTAACCATAGGTGAATTTAATTCCATCTCATTTTATAAGTTCCAGATTGTATATTTAATTTTTAAAATCACGTAAAACTACTATGGTATTGTAATTTAAATTTGAGATGGTGTAACGTCTCGTTAACTTGAATGAAACCTTAGTACGCTTTAGGGGTTAAGTTGACTTTCGTCTCAGATTGACCTTACGATGTCCGTTGATTCCGCGCATGCGTCTTTACTGTGTTTGAAAGATAAAACTTCGGATAGGGGATGAGGGTTTCTTTTTTTTTTTTTTTTTGGAAGGGATAAAAACAATTCCAACAAAAGGTTTTTCTTGCCTTTAGAGATCTTTTTTTTACTCTTTCTCTCTCTTGTAAGGTTTGATTACAGCTTCTTATAATGTTTCTTTGTTTCTATATTGTACCCTTGTTTTGAAGTAGAGAGAACGAACCATCTCCTTAGGTTTTGAGCTTGGCAACAAAAGGGTATCATTGTTAGGCCTTTGGCCCCTGTACTATTGTTTTGTCATTGTACTCCTGGGATAAGGGATAATGGTAGTTATCATCATTGTTTGTGTGGAAAACATCTTTTGTAAATGTTACGCTTTAGACTCTTGTTACTTCCTTAGGGGGGCCCCGCCGATCTTTATGGAAACTATTTAGTTGAAATGGAGTTTTGTTATAAGCCTAACCTGTGTTTTTAGTTTTGTTTTATTTTATTGTGTTTATGTTATTATTGCTATTAGCTTTGGTTTTAAGCGAGATAAGCCTAGGTCTAAACCCTAAAGTCGACTTAAGCCTAATTATTTGGTTGTTGCGTTACTACTAAGCCTAAATCTTAAACATTTTGTATTCAAACTAAGCTGTTTCATCACACGTAGACAGACGTGAGCTTAACTTTGCCCTGAACTAAGCCTATATTGGTATTAAGTCGAGTTAAGCCTAATTATTTGGTTGTTGCGTAACTACTAAGCATAACTAATAAACATTATGTATTCAAACTAATGATATCTGTAGACAGACATCTTTACCCTGAGCTAAGCCTAAATATTGAACTATACACATGAGGTATGAGTTTGCATTTTAGATTATACACTGAGTTAAGCCTATTTCGTTATGTTAAGCCTAAATTCTAATAATTCACCAAATGTAACTAGTTTTATCTCGAACACGACCTTGGATTGGATCTCCTTTTATACGTATCATCAGTTTAATTCGACTTTTCAGTTAAAAACGTTAAACCAAAATCTTATAAGAAATAAAATAAAAAAAAAAAGTTGTCTTAAAAATCGCTTTAGCTTTAATGAAACGTCTATCAAAGCTAGAAAAGCATGACGGAGTTTGAGCTCTGTAAATGTTTGCTTTTAAAATTTCTTGATATTTTTTCTTCTTTTTTTAAACCTAAAGTCTTATCTCGAAAAAGCACTTCTTTTTCTGCGTGGTTTCCAGTTCCCTTGGTTTTTAGTTTTTTACCAAGAAGGCAGAAAAGATTTATGGAAGAAAAGCGATAAAAAAGGTTCTTTCGAGTTAAAAAAGAAGAAAAAAAGAACATTTTTTTTGGTCCCCGTGCATGGAAAAGAGATATTTTATTTATTCGACAAGGTTAAATTTGTCGAAGCAATTTCAAGAATTATAGGAGACAAAAAGAATTAAACTTCTTATATATATTGGACCGTAGAAATGGTTTGGTTGCTGCACCAATAGACTATTCCATTAATTGCTTGCAGATAAAGCAACACACAGGCGGGGATTTCTTTTTTGAATATCGCGGTACTGCTGACGGAATAATCGGTATGGTAAATCACAGACTATATGAAATAGGGTGTAAACGTAGGAATAAGTAAACTTTGTTGTCTCCTTATTGTTGTATTATGAATAACTACTCATCGTGATGATTTAATTGATGATAATTAATCTAATTTTATGCAGTTTCATAGTGTCTGCGATTTAGTATACAGATTTCTTTCGTCGTTAGATCTGGTTCACATATTCCATTTTTCTCATGGGATTGGAGCTTTTATTATTTAACGGTGGCTTTCAAATTTCGTAAATCGTAAAACCTTAAAAACAAATTCAAATTTTGGTTTTTAAGGTATTATTCTTTCATTTTCTTTACCCCAAAGGAGATATTAAAATTGTAAAAACGAAACCGCACCGTATACTCGATCTGTTTAGTTTAAAATTAAAATATTTAAGATTGAGAAAATAATTTTCGATTAATTATACGGCAATGAGCAGGGCGGAGATTACAATATTTTTTATTTTTTTTTTCGGTGAATTTTTAGGCGTGGCTTTGGGCCAATATCTTTGGAATTTTAAATATGGGAATAAAAGCTTGATAAGCTTTTCCTTCCTGCCTTGTTTAGTTTTTTATTATGATAATTCGAGAGTGCTTTAGCCGCGAGCCAATTATAAATATGTTAATTAATGGTAGTATATATTATGTATCATTACCATCAACTCCTAATTTGAATTTTATTATTTTATTTTAATTTTTTTATTAGATCTTTTTTGTGGTAAACAATGGATTAATCGTTTGGGCTTAATGAATCTGGTTTTATATTTAAAAATTCATGCTGATTTTTATTAAATTTTCTAAAGTATATTTTGCCATTTGAGAGAGACGCGTACGGTTATTCTTAAACTTTATGAAAAATCCCCCGAATGAGGAGACGAAGCATCCATGCCAGAGGGGATAAAAACTTTGGTAATAGTTGAGAAAAGAAAAAAAAACCGTCTTAAACAATGTGTTGACATGCCATCCCATGATCTTGAGCTCCTTCTTCTGTTTTTCCTTTCCGCTTTTTAAAAACACTTTAAAATATCTAACTTTATATATATATAGACATATAGGAAAAGAAATACTTTTCGTAGCTTAGTAACACACCCGTCAGTAATCGGCCCCTTTTTCCACTAGAAAACAAATTTTTTATTTTGTTTTTGAAGCTGTAGGATTTAATTTCTCAACGACGACACGCCTCGACGCCTAGAGTGCGCGAAAGTGTAACCCAGAACGCACTGAAATGCATTTTTTGGGTCTTTTGCTAAGGAATTCTTGTATACCCATGTTGCCATGTGGTATGTACACGTTTGTACCTCGAAGGGATCTCCCAACCTCATTACGAGTATCCTCTCGAGCTTAACACTAAATATTTGACATTCCACGCGTTTTAGAAACCCATAAATTAGAAGTCTTTATGATTAACTTAACTTATCCAGGAAGTAGAGAAGGTAAGGTTGAGGTATACCAACCACGTTAAGATATGTACTTTCATTTCATTTCTGTATTATGTCTTCACGGATCTATCTCGGTGACATCCAAGAGAGCTTTGGGAGAAGATGAGGATGGGGGTTACCCCTAGCAACGGATAAGAAACCAACCATCACCTCTTGAGCCTCTCTCTCTCACTCTCCTTCATCTCTTACGAACGAAGATGCGATGGATAATTATTTTTCTTTTGAAAATATTTTGCCGTGCTTACTTACCTATCTTCCAGTGTTAACCTTTCACCATTTACCGTGCAACTTTCGCGTTGTCACCAGAAAATTCCACCGTAACTTGTTGTCGATGGAAATCTGTATCCCCGTTGGAAAATTTAAAACGTTTTTCTAGTCAGCTATATAGATAAAAGTTTGGTTTTGGCTCTCGCGGTTTTGATAAAAGTTTTCCCGCAATTTCAACCTCACCACCTCCAAACCCACGGTACACACTTCTCCAACAGGTGGCTCTGTCACTATAGAGGACTCTCAAGGCGCCCTCAATGCTTCGTACTTAACCAAATATAAACCCCTGGGTTTCCACTCCAAAAGTTCTCCTATCTCACCATCCTGTCAAACTAACGCCGTGCATGGTGGTGTTGATGCCATCCATGCATTGCGGGTATTGTTAGGAAAGTTCGCGAGGAATACGTCGTGTTAATTATTTTAGAGGGCCTGGTTGGTAAGCCTATATTGTCTTAAAATATGTGTGGGAAAAAAATTAGACGGGGTTTTTGTTTAGCTGCCATGGAAACGCGACTATATTGACCTATGACCCCTAACACTAACCGACATAGAGACTATAAAAACCTACGGGAAAAGTAAGATTCCTATGCAGGGTGTTTCTGATAAGTCTGCCATAAATTAAGGGGGATGCTCTTTGGGAAATCAAATTTTGAGTCGAAAATGTATAACTTCTATCTCCATTTTGTTTCCCCCTAAGGGACACTGTTTTCGAGTTATGATTTTTAAGAGTGTTTTAGGGATGATCCCTTAATTAAATTAGAAATCATTGTCTTAATCAGTTTCTTAATTAATTAAATTTAAGGGGTCATCCGTAAAATTAATACGGACGACTCAAAATTGATTTCCCAAAGAACATCCCTCTTAATTTATGGCAGACTTATAAGAAACACACTGTATAATACAAATCGATTCGGTTCGGGTTAGGGTAGGTATAAAGAAAACACCACCAATACTAGTAGTAGCTTTATACAAATAGGTTCCGATACGATGAGGGGCATTTCGATGTCACGTACCATCGCCTCTGGAGGTTTTTATACTGAGAAAAACGATGTAAAGAGTGACCCGGTGGAAGAGGAGAGAACCAAAGAAAGGGTCAAGGAAAAGCCTAAGGGATACGTTAAAATCCTTCCCGTATCAGAAGGGACCAACCGCGAGAGAGTCCTTTAGTCCGTAAACCTGTCTCGAGACGTGCTTTATTAGGCAGAGAATCTTCTTCCCTATCTTCTTTAAACCCTTTGAGAGAGACTGAGGAGAAAATGGAAGCTCAAGAGCAGTAAAGATGGGAGAACGCTGCATGGGATGGGATGGGATGATCTCTGGTACAATGCCATTAACTCCATCCGTCACCCATCTCTGTACCACCCCCTTTTTTCTATAGGTTTTTTTAACGTCTTCCATAAGCGCACGTTTTTTAATCATTGGAAAAGCGGATAGTTAATTACCAGGGCTGCTCCAGAACCTTTCTTTTTTCTCTGGGTACATAGAGGGTTTTTTGGGTCTTCCATGTCCGGAGGGTAAAACGCTATGAATTTGTTTTTACTGCAATACCCGGTTCCCTTTTTTTACGACCGATATAGTGCTGGGTTTTTGGGGGGTAATTCTTTAATTACGTCATGCGCAAGCGCTTGCGAATAACTTATTTTGGTTCAAATGGAGCTAGCTAGCTTTTTTTAGGTTTCTTTGTGGATGGTCCCTGGTATGGTAGAAAAGAGGTATGGCGCATTAATAGGAGCGTAGCCGTGTCGGAAGCAAACATTTCCGGCAGGAGTCCAGGAAACGGGACTGATAACTTATTACTGGATCCCTTACTTACTTACTACTTCTTCCCTTTAGCTAACCCTAATCGTAATAAAAAAAAGTCTGGAAACTAGTAGTAGGACGTCATTACAGCGTTCAAAATTAAAACTATGGATGGAATTTTATTTTAGTACCATCAGGGATGGGAAAATTGGTATTTGAAAGTACTTAAAAATTAAAGAGTAACTAAGCAATGACATCCCCCTTGCCTTGCTGATATGTACAGGAAGTCATTAAGGTTCACTTCCTCAACAGTTTGTCCAATGTTTTCATTGATTTTTTTAATTTTATTTTTAATCACCCGAAACTTTGCCAACAACCACTCGATTAAAAATTATTTTGTTAATGAAGAAAAAACCTTTAGAAGTTCAACTTCACCCTAAACTAAATTTGATCTTCTTTCTATAGCCGTGAAAGTTGTATAAAATGCGTTCGACGACGTGACTTTAGCTAACTTTCGCTGAAACTAAGACAAAAGCGACTTCACCCGCGTTAAGAAAAATGTACCGTAGCCTACATTTTAATGATAGCGAGCCACGAAACGCTCTTACCAATAACGACAATAATATGCTAAGAGATTCCGGACCCTTTTGCGCGTATATGAACACCTTCCAAAGTCCCCTTAGAGTACGTAGTACGGTGTACATGTCTTAAAACGGACCCCCCTCCGTTACTAAATAAAGCGAAATTAAACATTTATGGCAATTTGTGATTGGTAGTGGGGAAAATGGTCCCGTATATCCTTTTAGTGCATGCATGCACCTCAGTCTTAAGGTCAGCCGGGGTGGGTACGCCAAACGCCTCATGGGGTGTATCATAGCTACAAAAGGCATCAATTATATCGAACTTGTTGTACGTCGGAGCTGGTCCAGTCCAGGAGAAGCTGCTGTAAGTCGACCAACCCTAAAATAAATTATGGATCTATGCTGAAATGCATCAGACCAAGGGCCCCCCCCCTTCCCCTCAACTAAGTAATTCAGCTGTCGACGATGGGTGCAATTTTTGGGGACTTGACTTTATGGAAGGGAAGAAGAGTTAGGTAGGTGGTGGTAGTAAATGATCCAATGTGAGATAATTCTTAGCCTTCATTACCTTCTGTTTTAAAACTTTACCATTGGGGAAGCTTTTCCATGGCGGGTCATACTGAATTATATATGACTTGTAAAGGAGTGGAATTAACCAAGGGAATGAATGAATAGGTTCCCAGTATGGTGTGTGTGTTACTGGAACTCTTTGAAAAGTAATTAGGCTTAAAATTATCAAGATACTGAAGTTCCGACTTGTCTTGAGTATTTAGGTCCCGAGTGTGTTAGTTAACTGGTGTTATAATTTAAAGGTGTTTTGTTTTGTATGTCTATAAATTTAGATTTCCGATTGAACTGAATTAGGTTGTATTTACAACTGTCACTCTTTGTTGGTTATATTGTAAGGGATTTTATTACATAAATTAGGCTCGATTTTAGCGTACTAAGGTTGAATCAAGAAGTGATATCTAGTTTATTAGGGAGAAGGTTTAAGATGCCTAAGTATTCGCGCGCCATAGTCCCAGTCCCCCTTTCAAAATACAAGGGGGGACGTAAAAGGAGGCCGGGCTATTTCGCCTCTCCTCAGTCGGAAATTAAATATAATACGTAATTTTCGTCATTCGCGTCGCGCTGACGTGCGTTTTCAAGAACCAATGAGATGCTGGTTGTAATTTAGAGGCGGCGGGGATTAACTCCGGACCTACGCTTGGACTGGAGATAAAGCTAGAAATGTGGATGAATGAATTTATACCTACTCCCTAATAAACTAGATATCACTTCTTGGTTGAATATAGAGTAGTTAAATTATAGCACGTGCGCCTTTTTGAGAGAAAAGAAAAAATAAAGGAAGAAGCTGGAGACGTCAAATGTTGCGCGTGATGCAACTTTTTTCACGCTTGTTAGAAACGCCAATGATACGCTTGTTAGTGGTTTAGAAAGAATGGGATTTCCGCAGCACTATATGATGCGCCCTGAAAACGCAATTCATCTACTGCAGCAGAAGCAGAAGACGTCTGTTTAAAGTTAAGTAAAGAAGCGTGGGCTTCTTTTTATTAAGAGAAACCCACGCCATATAAAAGACTCTCTCACAACACTCTTTCGTATTACTAAGGCACCCTCCCGTCATAAATTATCTTAAGACTCTATTGGAATACACGCTTTTATTTTTCTGTCATTCTCTTTTCGAGGTTGTGTTTTTCTTTTCTTTCTTCTCTTGCTTCCGAACATTGAATAGGTTCTTGCTCTGAATCAGTCTGATAAAAAGATTGTTTGAAATGTTTAGACTTGATTTGATAGAAGCTCGTAACTACAAGTTAAGTAAGTTAGTTAGTGAGAAAATTGATTTAGATATGAATGCAATTGTGTGCAGTTACGTTTTAGAATTGGGGGTTTATTTATTGTACTTTAAGTTACGACCTTCTGAATTATATAATTCCGAATTATTTTATGTGTTCCACTCCAGATTGTGGCTGGGGCACGATGACCTTTTTCAAATTGAATTTCTTCACTACATTTAAGGTGATATCTGTTTCGAATTTTAAATCGTTATCCCCCGCATTCGTTTAAGTGTATTCTCCTGTTAAAAAGAGAATACTGTACAATAGAGAGAGCCTCATCTGATTCATCTTGATCGATGAGGAGTATCTACCCTCCTTGTCGCGACCTTTAAACTTTCCCCGCGGCTTTTTTTCCTGTTTTTAAATGGGGGGATCGCGTGTTGAACTGCCACCGATTTTGAAACTCTGGCCAAACTGCGGCAGAATAGCCTTATAACGCACTTCTCAACAACCTCTACTTGCTCCACTTTTAAACATTCATATATCGAATCGACAGAGACAAGATTACGATTTCCAAAAATGGAAAATTAAATATGGCAAATTGAAATATGTAGGGTTATTTATGACTTATGTTTGTTCAAGCATGCCAAAATTCATTCCTTAATTACCTTCATGGTTTATTATATATATTAACCATTAAATGAAACAAATGGTTCTCGGTTTTTAGATGCACTTCTTTGTGTTGTATCTTAAGCCTCGGTCGGTCTTCGATCTAACAAGCTGTCTTCTTTTAGTTTTAGTTCTTCTGGGTAATAAAAGTGGAAGGCTGTTGGCGGTGGTTAGGCTTAAGGTGAACGCGCCGTGGTCTCTGTGGAAATGGAAGCTTGCCGCGGCCCGCCAAAAAACAAAGAAAGAGTAGACTGACTGACTATAAGAAAAAGAATTTCGACCAAGGCTTAGTTAGCCAGACCTAAAAAAAAAAGAAAGAAAGGGGGAAAAAGAAACGCCGTATTCAGGCAATTAATCCATGTCCGCCGGCGATAAAGTGCTGGCCTTCCTCTCTCGTTCTGGCTAAGATTTATGGGGGAAAACTATAGTGACGTCACGTAACCATCACTAACAGAGAAGGTAAGATAATTCCTTGACAAAGGCTTAGCTTTTGATATCTAGCGAATTGTTTTATCGTGTTAAAATGACGCTGTCAAGTTGTTAAGAAAACGGTTTCCAGATTATTCTAGCCCCAATCGAGGCTCTTTTTTTCATATCAGAGCCTGCAGTTAGGGAACTTATAGGCTTAAGAAAAGGGAAACAAAAAAGAAAGGACAAAGATTAAGAAAAGAGAAATACCCTAATCTATGGGTTTTTGGAGCTCCACCACTTCGCTCCACCCTGGTAAGCCTTGCACGCCAAACACCGATGCTATATGAGCCAGAATCGAATACGGCTTCTTATCGATAGTTTTTTTTTTACCCCTCACTAAACGTAAAAAACACATACCAAAAACCTATTTAGGTTATGTTATATAACCCTTTCTTTTTTCTGTTTTTCCAAGAAGGAATTGGCCTTCCCCTAACAAGGGATTGATGGGCGGCACCGATTGTTGTTTTCAACTATTTCCTCAGCTAAATACAACGCAACAAATAACGTAACGTCAATTGCACGGCACGCAATAATGTCGTGCTGAGGTTTTTGGTCTTGAGTTTAGACCAAGGTGGAAGTCAGGGGCTTGGACTATATGGGGTGGTTTTTGGGCGTCTTCAAGGTTGTTCGTCCGTCCCATGATGGTGTTGTACTATTTTTCTATTTGGGGAACTGTTATACAGGGTGTTAAAAACTTCAATTATAACTTGTTTGTGGGACAAAGTGTCATATAAGATGCATTTTGATTGAGTTCTAATAGAACTCCGGTCCTACCATCCGCCGTTTTGCTGGAACACCCTGTGTTATGGGACTGACTGCTTCAACAGCGGTCTGTACTTAACTTGAAATTGTTCCTGATTTCTTTTTACTGCGGTGATCCTATGGCTTCTTGTTCTTATCCCGGACCACCGATAAGCTCCTTTTCAAGGGGTTTAGCCCCATGGCTTCCATATTCTTGGCCCACTTAATCTGAGATGGGTGGGTGTGTATGTGTATGTATGAATAGGCGACTTAGGTGTAACAGTAACTTTATCGGAAGCTGTCTTCATTGATCCTCGCTCACTCTGTCTTTACCCAGTACCAAGACGGTGTCGGTAATTGAGAGGACATCCACCATGAATGCAGGAAATTACCAGATAGACATATCCCTAGCCTATGTTATGTATATATAGTTGCTATTATCTTACTAAAAGCTATAGGGTGTACTTGAGGGAGGTTTTGTTTGAATAAATATGCATTAGGCTTAGGTATTCGTATCTTGGATTATGGCGGGATTATGACGTATTGGGGATTATTCGGGTGAAAGTGGCTGTATGTGAAATTTCAAGGTAAAGGTACAGAATGAGTAAATAACGTTAAATGGTTATAAATAAAAGTAGGTGAATTTCATTTTGGTTCTGAATTTTCTACTAGGAACAGGGTTCATACAAACCTGGAAAACCTGGAAAAATCAGGGAAATAAATAGTTGACAAAAACCTCAGGGAAAACTCAGGGATATTTAGAATTTTTAGTAAAATTCAGGGAAATCAGGGAAATTTGCGTCAATCAGGGGTCGAGTAATTAAGCAAAATGTTCGTGAACATACCCTCCATAGGATTAACATTACACTAAACTTTGGATGCTCAGAACTCTGGTTCTACTAGAGATACGGCGATGTCCTTTGACTATGTAATAGTCCTATTTGCCCCCCTCCCTTCCTTCGTTAACATTGGCTCCATATACGGGGAAAAACCTGGAAATATCAGGGAAATTTGTTTACCAAAAGTTGTATGAACCCTGTAGGAATAATTTTGAATTGATATTGTGTAGCAAACAAGTGTTGCCGGTCATTTGTGACGTCTGCATTTTAACCGCTGTCTGTAACAGACTGAAAACCTTGTAAGTCAGTAAATAACAACAAGGTGGCAAACCTGTCCTAAGCTTAATTTAACAAATATTGCTTTAAAAATATTTCCAAGAAAAAAACAAAGAGATACTCGAAGATGGATATCTCTTGGACTCTTTGAGAGTTAGTGCAGCCCACCTAGATCGATTTTATTTTTATATTATTTCTCATGTCCGCCCACTTTCGCCCACCCACCCAACCATCCACTTCTCTTCCCCCAGTTGAAAAAAAAAGTGTATATAGTACAGAAAAAGTTACTGGCTTTGGGATGGGGTAGGGCGACTTCCGAATAACGAGCAATGCCCATTTTTGGTGAGCAATCCATTTCCTATTACTGGTGCGGTAAGAGAGAAAGAGAGAGAAGCAAAAGGCAAAAAATAAACCGAAAAGCAATAAATCCAATTTTTATACGGGACACTCCGAACTTACTCTTCCAGAAAGAGAAAAAAAAAGAAAAAAATTGTCAGAGAAAAACTTTTTTTTTCGATATCACGAAAAATAATAGTGCACAAATCGCGTCCCAATTGTTGTTTTCTTTACTTAGAGTAATTCTATAAGGGTTCGAATCAGATTTGATGATACTGGGGACTCGAATTGATACCAACTAGCTGTTTCAGAAAACGAGTGCTTGCTTGGCCCAGAGAAACGTCAATAAGCAATGGTCAAGGGGGAAATATATATATAAAAAAATTGCGGAATAATAATTGCCAACATGTTGGGTTGGGTTGGGTTGGGCTGATCTTGGGTCACTAGGGTTATATTATGATGAATTTATTTAATTCTCCATTGAATATTGAACTTATCGGTGTTGATTTTGATTTGAAGAACTATGAATTGACCTTTATGACGAAAGAAAGGGGGTAGGTAACAATTAGTAAGGGGATATACAAGGGGGTTGATGCATTGCCATAAGTCTCTGCGCATGCACTCTCGTGATACAAAAAGACTACAGCGCAGGCGCCTAAAAGAAAGCAAGATGGTAGGTAAAATTTTACGACTCCAGTCTGAATATTCTTGTCGTAATTTAATAAATTCTGTATAGCGTTATGAAAAAGAGGTCTTGACTGGGGTGGAGGATTTGATTATAGCGTACAAGCGCGAATTACCATAACCACAGGGGTCGAAAGGGTTGCGCCCGAGTGCGCTAAGAGAAAATGGTGCCGAACGTTTCTTGATTTAGTGTAACGATCATTCTAAAACCGCGTTCGTTGCTTGTCTAGCGTCGTACCCAAAAAAGCAAACGCGCGCTTGCAAGTTGAAGGTTTTCTTCTTGTTTGGGTATATACGCCCTCAAAAACGAGGCAGATACAAATGAGGTAACTTAAAGGGTTATGAGGCTATAGAATTTTTCTATCGAAAGAGCCTATAAAATATTGAATATATCATTTGGAACCATGTTTCTATCTACAATATTAAATAAGATACACTGCAATTAAGTTTCCGTAATGGATGGCACTACGCGTTAGGCTTTCCCGTGAAGCACAGGCTGGGGAGTACCCCTATAGGACAAACGAACACGTCAGGTGGTACTAGGCGTCCAATAGGAGTACTTACTTCTCAGTGCTTGGCGGGAGGGAAAGCCTAACGCGTAGTGCCATCCATTACGGAAACTTAATTCCTCGTATCTTGTTTAATATTGTAGATAGAAACATTGTTCCAATTGATGATATTTATTATTTTATACGCTCTTTCAATTAAAAAAGAAACAAAATCTATAGCCTTGTGTATCCCTTTAAGGTCTACATAACCCTTTTAAGGAAAGTTTTTATCTCTATTAATTATAACTACAAGACAAATCCACCTCTCCTCTCCTCTTCTTGTTTTCTAAGATTTTTCTTCCTAACCCTAGTAATTAAAGTTTGATTGTAAGAACTATATTACGTAAACAAACGGAACGTAACAAAGAGTAATTAAGCTCCACCTTGAAACTTTTCAAGATAAGTAATTATATTTTGGTAATGGGTCAAAATATAATTTAGTTTATAAACAATATAGACCAGTCCATTAATTCCAGAAGTGAAAGAGAAGCAAACTGCACCACATGGGCTGGGGAAGTCACCTTTTTTGGGTTATTTCCCTGGCGCTAAGAATCACCGCTAGAGGGCAGTGCGGGGAAAATAGCCCAAGATGGAAGCCTGTTTGTTCTTATCTTTTCAAGTAATGAATTGAATGGTCCATTGAAGCTAAATAGTGTTTATTTTATAAGTAAGAAGTCTTTTAATTTGAAGTACGAAATTACTACCTTATAATTAAGTAACCGAAGAAAAAAAACCCTATAAATCTGTCGTGCCAACCGTTCCCAAATTTACTTGGAGATAATCTTCAACCTCCAATCCAAAAATAGCGAAAATGTATCTATAGCCAGAGCATGTTAAGTAATCACTGCACATTTGTATCCGGTGTGTAGACGAGTTCTTTTGGGGGTCCACTCCCCCTGTTTCTTAATTTATTAGTCCTTGCATTTCATCTCGTGCCATCATCTGGTGTATCGCTCTATGAGCGGCCGGACCCCGCCCAGCGTGTCAGCACTGCCAAAAACGTAACGTCGTCTTTTTCCATATATATTTATCTTTTTCCCTATGTTGTTCTTTCTTAGTAACCAAGGCTTAGAGAGTGGGGGGACTTATATAACATACCCATATATACAGGTTCAATGTATTCGAGAAATACTGCTTACAATTTGATTAGAGAGTAAAACTAAAACCTGACTGCTGATGATTTCTATACTTAATTTTTTTGAGTGGTTAAGATACTTTTGGTTTTGGGAGAGAGAGATGGGTTTGATTTTTTTTTATTAAGAATTTTTGATATTGTATTTGATGTTGGTTTTTTTAAGGATTTTGTCTTACACTTACTTAAGGGTTGGCCCCTTCGAAATAATATTCTTTTGCTCTTAAATTTGCTTTTTTTTTTCAAATGTTTCGTGACTTCCTTTTTTGCAATATTTTTGACAGGTTCTTATATTTTGTATTTTCTTAGTTTTTTTTTTATTTTTTTATTTTTTCAAGTGGAAGAACTGAATCTTATATTTAGATTAAATACATAGTTTTCAGACTAGGATGATTAATACCATTTACACTAGGAGGTCTGGCTTTTGACAGAGTCAATGAGGGAGTCTGGCCTCGGTGTAACACCTGAAGCCTGCCTGGCCTCCTTGTGTAAATGGTATGAATACTCCTAGCCTGATAACTATGTATATAATGAAATAATGTTATAATTATAATATTCACGATTTATATTTGAAATAATTTAATTAATTTAATATATATTTTAAAATAACTTTGTTATTTAATTTACCCTTAGTAATATCAGGGATGTATTTAATTTTAGGAAGTAGGAATGGAGAACGGTTAGTATTTACTTCAGTCCGACTCATAGCCCCTCCCTCCAACACGTAACGAAAAGTTTAAATTATCTCTTTGGCTGACTTAAACTACGTATTGATGACGTTGCTGACGGGGACGGCAAAAAAATACGTAATTCATTTTTACCTCTTTCGCTATGACCCGCCTCTCCTTTCATACCCCGGGGAAGGGGGTTTGGGACTTTGACGCGCACCCAGATTACTCCATTCCTACTTCTAAAATTAAATCTATTCCTGGCAATATTATAAAATATAGCTATAAACGAAAGGAACATTTAAAGAAACAGGAAATCAATTCAATCCGATTCCGATATATTTATGGATTTCCTTTTAAAGCGACCATAATTTTATTATACAAATGTTCTCCTTCCCTCCTATACTTGATCTAGAAAATATATATATTAGAAATATTGACATGATTGACGTCTTCTTTTCGCGTGGATGACATTTAGTCGTCGTCGTCGCATCAGTTCTAATGACTGCCATGGGGATATCTCTAACTCCCCCGCCTTTCCTTCCTTCCTTCCTTCATTTGCATATATAAATATGTTAATCGTTGCAGGGGTCTTCTTCTTTTTTTCTGGGCTCCTATAGCTAAAACCGACTTTTTTACACGATATGTGCCTGAAGATGGTTTAACGGCGCCTTGCATTTTCGTTCGTGTTACTTGATGTGATGTTTTACGATGTTAGATTTGCGATCTATTAAAATTCTTAAGATGGAAGATATAGTCGTAAATCAAACGATTTCACGCTGCGTTCATCAAATACTTAACTTATTCCTGGTGATGAGGCAGGCGCCTATCTTTTAATTAATATTCCGAATATTATATTACATATTTTAAATGGCACGTGATTGACATATATACAGGCTGTTTTTTATAAGTCTGGTTGGTGGTATAAGTTAAGGGGGATGTTCTTTGGGAAATCGATTTTGAGTCGAAAATGTTATACTTCTATCTGCATTTTGTTTGTCTTAAGGGGGACACTGTTTTCGAGTTATGATTTGATTGGAGTGTTTTAGGGATGACCCCTTAATTAAATTAGAAATCATTGTCTTAATCAGTTTCTTAGTTAATTAAATTTAAGGGGTCATCCGTAAAATACTCTGGATGCAATCTTAACTCGAAAACAGTGCCCCTTATTGTAAACAAAATGTCATAGATAGAAGTTACATTTTCGAGTCAAAAATTGATTTCCCAAAGAATATCCCCTTAATTTATGCATTCAGACTTATCAGAAACACCCTGTATATTATTTTTAAATATATAAGTAAAATTCACCAACGTTATAAATATCTTTTTAAAAAACAGATATTTTTTACACTATGTCAAACATTGTTGACCTTTTAACCTTTTTAAAATCGTGATGTGTGTGATTAACGTTTTTTTTTTCCTGAAATTTTGTGTAAACATAACCTTTATCATGCCTTTATTTGTATTTTGTGAACGGAGATATTTTCAGGTTAAAATATTAAGGTACGCGCATGCGTTATGTGAAGTGTTTTTGTAAGGGATAAAAATGTCACTGGTATTTTTTTTTATTTCTGAATTCTTATCCACACACAAAAAATGGTTAAGAAACGAAGAAACAACCGTTGAAGTTAGGCTTGGCAACTTTGCCAAGAATCATAATGTGTTTGTTTCTCTTCAATCTATAAGGCAGGGACATCTTGATCCTTCTACTTCCTCGACTGTCTAAAACTTAATTATTTTGACGCTTTTATCGCTTGACAGACCTTTTTTTGTCACTGTGACTCTTCCATCAAAATATTTTTCTTTATCACTCCCAAGTGTTGGGTTTTTAAATCTGTCACGTCTCTTGAAGCAAAAACGCGTCATTTGACGACTGATAAGCCTGTTGATAAAGAACCTTCTTTTTTCTTGCGCGAGTCCGGACAGTTGACGTGTTTAATCTTAAGCGAAAAAACTAATCTGGTAATCAAGACCAATTAATCTCGTTTTTCTCTCTTTCTCTCTCTTGCTCTGTGTGGGGATGACAATCATGACACAAAATATTTGCTTTGGTCCCATTGAACCGAATTCCCATTCGACAGAACGGCTTTTTTTGCGGTGTCCCATTCGACCGAACGTAGCCAAAGGTGCGATTTTATTATAGTCCCATTGGACCGAAATTCTATTGAACTGGAAGAAGACATACTGTGTGGTTTTGCATTAAATATATTTTTAATTTCACAACTTATTATTGTTAAAATAAATGTGAGTTGAAAATGTTTTACTGCACTTATTTTAACAGCGTTTTAATTACGGCGAACCTCACCTACCCTAGCCTAACCTAACCTAACCAAACCTAACCTAACCTAACCAAACCTAACCTAACCTAACCTAGCTAACCCAAACTTGTTTGGAGGTAAAAAGATTATTTATATGAGTATTAAAAGCCCGCCTCTTACCACGAACAATTTATTAGCAATAATAGAAATATTTTGGAAAAGATGTCAGATAATTAATTGGAGAATATTTTGGAAAAGGTGGCAGCTAATTAATAGGAGAATATTTTGCAAAAGGTGGCAGCTAATTAAAAGGAGAATATTTTGGAAAATGTGGCAGCTAATTAAAAGGAGAATATTTTGGAAAATGTGGCAGTAATTAGTAGGAGAATGTTTTGGAAAATGTGGCAGCTAATTAGTAGGAGAATGTTTTGGAAAAGGTTGCAGCTAAACAATGGGAGAATATTTTGGAAAAGGTGGCAGCTAATTAATCGGAGAATGTTTTGGAAAATGTGGCAGCTAATTAGTAGGAGAATGTTTTGGAAAAGGTTGCAGCTAATTAATAGGAGAATATTTTGGAAAAGGTGGCAGCTAAAGAATATCAGAATATTTTGGAAAAGGTGGCAGCTAATTAAAGGGAGAATGTTTTGGAAAAGGTGGTAGCTATTTAAAGGGAGAATATTTTGGAAAAGGTGAAAGCTATTTAAAAGGAGCATATTTTGGAAAAGGTGTCAACGAATTATCGGAACCAAACCTAACCTAACCTTACCTTACCTAACCTAACCTTACCTAACCTAACCTAACCCACCCGAAACCAAAATATTATAATTTTAATTTAAAACTTAAAGACATTGATGGAACTACCATTAAGACTGTACTTCATTTTAAGCACAATTTGTTTATTAATTCTATATATCTCTTGCCTTAAAAGGAATGAAAGTGAGCGTTTTAATTAGTATCACGAAATATTTACTTTTAATATTATTAACATACCTTTCGGAGATTCGAACCAACAACCTATCGCTTCTTAGTCTAACACCGTTTCCACTACACCACCGAATTGCTGACGGCTACAGTGTTTCAAGTTATATTGGTGTATTTTTAGGGGCATATTCGGACGATTGGGATTTCGGTCCATCGGGAATATAGCCATTGGGCTGGAAATCTAAAATCATTGCGGGATTTTCGGTCGAATGGGATTTCGGTCCATTGGGAATTCGGTTGAAAGGAACGATACCAAATATTTTACTTCAAGAGTCAGTAGAAATAAATTATTTTTGAAGTTTGGGTTGTTTTTTGGTTTTTTCCTGAGGTTTAAAAAATATTGACGATTTGAAAATAAATTATCTCGGATTTTATTTGAATATTCATAAGCTAATTCATATTTTTTTACGCCGATTAAGTGGAATTTTGGTCTTTTCTTAGTAAACACGATAACTTTAGTTTAATTTACTTATGTTTATTTATCTCTAAACATCCATAATACTGTGCCTAGCTAGTAGAAGGAAAATTCGAGGGGCAAATCACTCCTTAAAAGAAGTCCCATACTTATTAATCGACGCGGATAAATATTTTTTATCAATTTGCCCCAGAAATATATATATATTAAGGTTTAATGAATTCAAGTTCTAATAATCGAAGTGATTCGCCTCTCGGGATAAGTTCTATTATTATTTTTTATTATTAAAAGCCTAGGTCACATGGGAAAGTATTACAAATGAAAAGAAGTGATGAATAGGCCTTGGCTATTTAATAAATTATCTTATTATCCCACGTTTTGCAACGCCTATAGAGTATAGACTCGAGTCTTTGTATAGCAATAGTGTGTGAGAAAGCATTTGACACTTTCATGGTGTCATTTGTCGCGATCCCTAATTCTTAAGCACCCCAGCACCCGTCTACTCCCTCCTTTTTACATAGATTGATGAACTGTGTTCTTCATTGATTGTACTTTAAGTTCGCGTCGATCGTGTTAAGAATCAAGATTCAATTGAACGTGACGGTTTGTTTCTCCACCACCGTTTCCTCCTTTTCATTATCTTTTGTTTATACTGGTGACATTTAAGAAACAAGTGAGTTTTATATTTATAGTCAATGACCTATCGTTTGACTTCCAGCTGAAACTTAATTTTGTAGTCGTATGTATACTAACCGGTTTTCGTGGTATTGTATCTTTATCTATCATGAATTATGCTTAAGGCTTAGCTCATATTTAAAAGATTTAGTGTGCAGAGTTGAAGCAGTGCATGTGTAAGTTGGGGAGGTATTGTTTGAAATGGTTAGGAAATTTTTCCCAGAGCTGAAGGAATACGGAAAAACAAATTGTGATTTCAAGAGTGTGGTGAACAGAAATTTGGGTAGTTACGAGATAAAGGCGCGAAAATGGCAGCCAAGGCTTAAAATAGGTCCTATTATTACACTCTTAGCACGTGCTAAATTGCGATCTGACGTTCCTCGTGCACGCGCTCCCTTGATTCCGGATATGGTTAGAGTTAGAACAGTCTCCTCATTTCTGGCCTCTTTCCGTTTTCTTCTTTTTTTGGTCCTGTAAGGGCATACCCTTTTGCACCCTTAAACAGTAAGGGAAAAGGAAAAGCGGCTCGTCTTTAGCTAGATCCACTCTTCCGGCTCGTGCTTACCGACCGAGAAAGGCTTAGGACATCTGTTTTAATACCCAGACTCTAACGTATAAGTCCAGAGTCGCCTCATTACCAAAGACTTAGAGCCTGTTATAACCCCTGACCGAGCAAAACGAGCCTTTTAGTCTCCAAGACAAAAACCAAGGATTTTTCTCGTAAGATGTAGATTTATGTACGTTGTACATCAACGCGGAACATTAGTGACCAAGCCTCCTTGTTTATAATACGGTTGAAAAAGGAAACAGGTGACTTAACCGACAGCTTGGAGCCAACAAATCCATGGGAACACAGCACCCGGGGTATGGGTAGGGTATATATCAAACAAATCGTTAGTGTTGCATGAGGTTGAGGAAATGATTGAACAATTCTTGCCATGGTTACTTGAGCAACACTTTTCTTCCAAAAATTTACTGACTGAAACACTCTGGCTTGGGTTGAGTATACCTGAATCGTTGGGAATGGGAACATTCGGGGTGCACTTTGGGGTTGGGTTTGATTTATGAAGGGGTGGGTTTTTGATGGACAACTTAACTTAACCCGCACTCCCTTCTGGCTTACTTGAATTTGTTCTTGATGTAGGACCTTAATGGTTTCAGTTTCAGGATAACTTGTCGTAATTCGATTTGGCATGGCATCAATTGCCAACTTTGAAATTATTAAATGTGTTTAACTTTTGTAGTTTTAGGCCGATTTTGATTTAATTTGCCCATTTGGTAGGTATTGAATTCCTCTGTCTAAATTTGTAGTCGGTTTTTGTTTTTTAACAATCTTCCATTCGCTATTCAAGAGACATAAGTAATAAAAACTTTATAATACACAATTTGTATATCTCTATGGGCATGTAATGTTACGTTAACGAAATGCGTTGCTATTAATGTTTAGCTAATCTTAGGGGATTGTAATATAACATTTTCCCATTAGTTCGGTTAGGACAATCCCGCCTTTTTAATAATGGTTAAAATAAAACGCAAAACAATGGCTGGTACAAAAGCCAAGGGTTTTCCCGCGCAGTATACATTGCAAATGAGTGTTTTTCGCTGCGGACCTTAACGATCGGTAGGCAGCACACAGTATGTTCGCCTTATTTGCTAAAAACGCCCATATTCCATTAAATATACAAGATTATTTCAAAGGCTTCTTCCGACTGAATGAATTTTTTTCGATAAAAATCTCTCGCACTCCTGTGCCCGATTTATTAGAAAAGGCAAAAATTCGAAATTATACCATTTATAAGATATGTTCCATCCATAAGTATGTCACTACCTATACTTCGTAATGCTAGAGACTTACAGCTCGAGCTACTTCGAAGGAGAACGACAAGCTAGAATTGATTGGCTACACCCGGTGGTTAATTTTGCAGGACTTCCATCTTCCCATTTAGTCTGAATACTAAGCCTTTGATATGCAGCGCCTCACCAGGCGTCGCTCGCTTTACCTCAAATCTATGACCTACCTCACTCACTTCATGACAAGCTCCAGTTTGTTACAAACTTATGGTGAACATATCTTATGAACTTATGATGATGTCTATAACAATTTATCCTTTTGCAGACATCCATTTCGAAGCTTAACTCAGAGGTGGTCCTTTTTTTCAATTATTATATCACATCGGAAAGTTTCTCAGAGCTACCGCCTATATAGCGTGTTTAAGGAACATTCATTTTAACTATGATTAAAGGGATGGTAAAATATGTTTTACAGATTCTTAGTTTTCTTTGGTATCAAGACGGATATTGTCTACATTCTAACAAAGGGTGTAGCTAGCTTTTAAAATGAAATATAAAGGTATTTAATCGTTTGATGCCAGTTCGCCTCGAGAGACCAAAATTTTCAGTTCTGTCGTCTGCTCCACACAATTTCCTAAGCCTAACTTTAGGCTTAACGATTTGTAAAATATTCCTATCTTCTAGCTAGCTCCTACCCCCTTTTAATCTCGGTTTTATTGATCATATTTGATTAAATAAAAGTCCCAAGCTATTTTATAACAAATCCATTATTATACTGTAGAAAAAGGAAACTTAAACTTATGGATTACCCCCTTGGTATTAATTGTTAGTTGCTTGGTTGCTAGCTTTACCAAACTCTCTCGGAATATCTTCGTATAATGTAAACTATAGCTATAGATTTTCTAAAACTCTCTCCCATGCACTCTGACCATTGTTTTCCATTGCAATGTTTTGCTTAGAACTCAAGTTTGCGGTTAGAATACGTAATATCCCAAAAGAGTCCTTGAAGCGCGGTACGCAGAGAGTCCGCTCTAGTTTTCCCATATAACGAGAGTAGTATGGGTACTGAAATTAATGAAAATGAGCCTGGTTGGCTTTTAATTGCCGCCTTGGGTCTCGGGCTATTGAGCAATATAAGGTGTTTTTAATGGGCTCCTTATTCAATTTCATTTATCACTTGGGAAACATTTTTGAAACATTGTTCATATCCGCCTTCTTTTCTCTTTTGCTGAACTTGTTTTTATGTAACTAGGTTTTTTTTCCTTTGGATGTCGTGATGGCGTTTAATGCAATCTGTTTTTGATGTCTGTCTATTTGGTGTATCGTACCATAATGGTCAGAGGACTTTATAAATAGGCCAAATAGGTCTGGGGATTTAAAAAAATAGGCCAGAAAGGCTGGGGATTATAAAAAATAGGCCAGAAAGGCTGGGGATTATAAAAAATAGGTTATAATGGTCAGGGGATTTAGAAAATATGCCATAATGGTCAGGTGATTTAAAAAATATGCCATAATGGTCAGGGGGTTTAAAAAATAGGTTATAATGGTCAGGGGATTTAAAAAATAGGTTATAATGGTCAGGGGATTTAAAAAATATGCCATAATGGTCAGGGGAATTTTTAAAATAAGCCATAATGAGCAGGGGGAATTTTTAAAATAAGCCATAATGAGCAGGGGGAATTTTTAAAATGGGCCATAATGAGCAGGAGGAATTTTTAAAATGGGTCATAATGAGCAGGAGGAATTTTTAAAATGGGCCATATTGAGCAGGGGGATTTAAAAAAAGGCCATATTGAGCAGGGGGATTTAAAAAATAGGCCATATTGAGCAGGGGGATTTAAAAAATAGATCATAATGAGCAGGGGGATTTAAAAAATAGATCATAATGAGCAGGGGGATTTAAAAAATAGACCATAATGAGCAGGGGGATTTAAAAAATAGACCATAATGAGCAGGGGGATTTAAAAAATAGACCAAAATGAGCAGGGGGATTTAAAAAATAGACCAAAATGAGCAGGGGGATTTTAGAAATAGGCCATAATGGTCAAGGGGATTTAAAAAATAGGCCATAATGGTCAAGGGGATTTAAAAAATAGGCCATAATGGTCAGGGGATTTAAAAAATATGCCATAATGGTCAGGGGGTTTAAAAAATAGGTTATAATGGTCAGGGGATTTAAAAAATAGGTTATAATGGTCAGGGGATTTAAAAAATATGCCATAATGGTCAGGGGAATTTTTAAAATAAGCCATAATGAGCAGGGGGAATTTTTAAAATAAGCCATAATGAGCAGGGGGAATTTTTAAAATGGGCCATAATGAGCAGGAGGAATTTTTAAAATGGGTCATAATGAGCAGGAGGAATTTTTAAAATGGGCCATATTGAGCAGGGGGATTTAAAAAAAGGCCATATTGAGCAGGGGGATTTAAAAAATAGGCCATATTGAGCAGGGGGATTTAAAAAATAGATCATAATGAGCAGGGGGATTTAAAAAATAGACCATAATGAGCAGGGGGATTTAAAAAATAGACCATAATGAGCAGGGGGATTTAAAAAATAGATCATAATGAGCAGGGGGATTTAAAAAATAGACCAAAATGAGCAGGGGGATTTAAAAAATAGACCAAAATGAGCAGGGGGATTTAAAAAATAGACCAAAATGAGCAGGGGGATTTAAAAAATAGACCAAAATGGTCAAGGGGATTTAAAAAATAGGCCATAATGGTCAAGGGGATTTAAAAAATAGATCATAATGAGCAGGGGGATTTAAAAAATAGACCAAAATGAGCAGGGGGATTTAAAAAATAGACCAAAATGAGCAGGGGGATTTAAAAAATAGACCAAAATGAGCAGGGGGATTTAAAAAATAGACCAAAATGAGCAGGGGGATTTAAAAAATAGACCAAAATGGTCAAGGGGATTTAAAAAATAGGCCATAATGGTCAAGGGGATTTAAAAAATAGGCCATAATGGTCAAGGGGATTTAAAAAATATGCCATAATGGTCAGGGGGTTTAAAAAATAGGTTATAATGGTCAGGGGATTTAAAAAATAGGTTATAATGGTCAGGGGATTTAAAAAATATGCCATAATGGTCAGGGGAATTTTTAAAATAAGCCATAATGAGCAGGGGGAATTTTTAAAATGGGCCATAATGAGCAGGGGGAATTTTTAAAATGGGCCATAATGAGCAGGGGGAATTTTTAAAATGGGCCATAATGAGCAGGAATTTTTAAAATGGGCCATAATGAGCAGGAATTTTTAAAATGGGCCATATTGAGCAGGGGGATTTAAAAAAAGGCCATATTGAGCAGGGGGATTTAAAAAATAGGCCATATTGAGCAGGGGGATTTAAAAAATAGATCATAATGAGCAGGGGGATTTAAAAAATAGATCATAATGAGCAGGGGGATTTAAAAAATAGATCATAATGAGCAGGGGGATTTAAAAAATAGACCAAAATGAGCAGGGGGATTTAAAAAATAGACCAAAATGAGCAGGGGGATTTAAAAAATAGGCCATAATGGTCAAGGGGATTTAAAAAATAGGCCATAATGGTCAAGGGGATTTAAAAAATAGGCCATAATGGTCAAGGGGATTTAAAAAATAGGCCATAATGGTCAAGGGATTTAAAAAATAGGCCATAATGGTCAAGGGGATTTAAAAAATAGGCCATAATGGTCAAGGGATTTAAAAAAATAGGCCATAATGGTCAAGGGATTTAAAAAAATAGGCCATAATGGTCAAGGGATTTAAAAAAATAGGCCATAATGGTCAAGGGATTTAAAAAATAGGCCATAATGGTCAAGGGAATTTAAAAAATAGGCCATAATGGTCAGGGGATTTAAAAAATAGGCCATAATGGTCAGGGGAATTTAAAAAATAGGCCAGAATGGTCAGGGGAATTTAAAAAATGAGCAGGAGGAATTTTTAAAATGGGTCATAATGAGCAGGAGGAATTTTTAAAATGGGCCATATTGAGCAGGGGGATTTAAAAAAAGGCCATATTGAGCAGGGGGATTTAAAAAATAGGCCATATTGAGCAGGGGGATTTAAAAAATAGATCATAATGAGCAGGGGGATTTAAAAAATAGATCATAATGAGCAGGGGAATTTAAAAAATAGGCCAGAATGGTCAGGGGAATTTAAAAAATAGGCCAGAAAGGTCAAGGGATTTAAAAAAGTAGGCCATAATGGTCAGGGGAATTTAAAAAATAGGCCAGAAAGGTCAAGGGATATTTTTCAAAAAAATACCAGAAAAATGTGGGGATTTATATCAAAGGGCTTCCTCTATAGATCCATCCATGCATCTTACTGATCTTTTAAAACCGTGTTTTTTAGGGATCGTTACACAAAGTTTTTACTTTTGGTAGAGAGCTCTGCTCTGTTAGAGAGCCCGGAAAATGGGAAACGAGGCTAAATAAACTAAAGAGAACAAGTGTTGGTGGTGGTAGTGGGGGGTGTTGGAGCCAGACAGAAAGAGGATGTAAAGGCAATTACTGGCGACACTTTAACTGGATTAGGAACAGAGATCCTTTCAAATTAACCAGCCATGGAGAAAAAGATGCGGAGGAATTGGACGGGGGAAAAAGACAACGATTTCTTCGCTAAAGAAAATGTCCTTCTTTTCTTTATACCTTTGGGAAAAAAGAAAGGCAGAGGGTAATGAGATAAAACCTTACCAAATTCTTCGCAATTCCCAATTTAGGGATAAATTTGAAAAAGCTTTTACACTGGAATCCATATATATCTCTTAATCATTCCCTCTCCCCTCCCCCCTTTTCCCTGTTTTTTACGTCACGTGTTTCTGTAAAAAATTACGAAATTCCGCCATACATCTAAAATGTTTTTTTATTGACAAAAATTTCTCCATTCTTGCACTTTTGCTGCGCAAAAATGTGTAATATTTTTTTTTTTTTTTGCTGGGTTCGGCTTCTGATCGGATAATCGTGTAACGCTGCTTTTGCTAAAAAAAGAAGCGTAAGAGGGTTAGAGAGAGAGAGAAAGAGAGAGAAAATAGTGTTGTAGGCGATAGCCAACTGCTATGGTATTGCTGCCAATATACGATTTTTGTGTTTTTTTATTCCCCCCCTTTTTTTGCTCGAAGCTCAAATGCAATTTCTCGCGTGATGGAATCAATTTATTCGGATGCGTTCATATATTCCTTGGCACCCGCCTTATTCCGTTTTTTTTCCTTTCCTTTTATCGAGGGATGGAATACTTCGCAAACTCTCATAAAAATGTACACGTAAAGCCTAATTTAAAGCTGGTTAAGAAGATTTTTTCTCGTGAACTTTGACCCCCAAGGGTTTGTCAACTTTTGTCAAGCCTAGTTTTAAAAGGGTTTGGGTTTGAATTTTAGGCTTAGCCGAAGTTTTACTCGTGAAATGAAGCTTATTGAACTTTGACCCCCAGAGTTTGTTAAGCTTAATTCGAAAAAGTTTGAATTTTAGGCTTAGCCGAAGTTTTCCTCGTGAAATGAAGCTTATTGAACTTTGACCCCCAAGAGTTTGTTAAGCCTAATTTAAAAAGGGTTTGAATTTTAGGCTTAGCCGAAGTTTTCCTCGTGAAATGAAGCTTATTGAACTTTGACCCCCAAGAGTTTGTTAAGCCTAATTTAAAAAGGGTTTCAGTTTTAGGCTTAGCAGAAGTTTTTCTGGTGAAATGAAGCTTGTGGAACTTTGACCTCCCCGCATGAGTTCGAGTTTGTTAACCCTAGTTTTAAAAGGTTTGAATTTTAGGCTTAGTGAAGTTATCCTCGTGGAATATTGACCCGGAGTTGTTTTGCATTCTGAGTCACTTGAAATCCTGTTGGGAAACGGATAATATCCGACTTCTCGTTACTTTTCATCCCCTTTTTGCTTTTCTTTCGATAGTTTGACCCCCTTCGGATTGGGATATAAATAATCCCTGGGCTTTTACCAATTTTTTTTCTCTTTCGCCCTCTCTCCTATGTCCGTTACAGTTTTTTTCCTGTTGAATATGTATAGCCTAGAGTCTCGAATCTACAATTCTATATACACAAACTCAAAGTTGAAACTCTTGTCGTATGAAAATTAAATTTCCTGTGGTTATGAATGTTATTATTATTATGTTGTTTGCCTTATTGGCCCTTGCAAGGCTCATCTCTGCCCCCTTTTAAAAGGACGTTGAACCCGGTGAAAACAGCCCTTTGATATAATTCCACTAAGTAAAGGTAGTTTTAAGTTCTATTTTATAAAATTAGCGCCTCGAGTACATTATATTGAAGTTCAGTGAAAATTTTGGCCTTACGGGGTTTTTCCTACTAATACTAGAAGTAAAGACACTACATTGTATATTATAAATTTAAGCGCCATTGGAATTTGATTTTCCTTATTAATATTGGAAGCTACTTAATCATATCATGACTCTACTCATCAAATGTTAATTACAATATCATAAACTTTAATTAAAACTAATCTCTAACATAGGTTTGACGAAGCAAAACAATAGGGGAGGGGGTCTAGTATTATTTTTAGATTAAAAAACATAACTTAGGGACCACGCTATAAGCTAGACTTCGATAAAAACGAACACGCAATTGGGCGTGTCTTTTAACAGTGACAATACAAGACAGAGAGAGAACTCTATCTTCCCTTGGTTGTATGTGGGAAAACCCGCCTTGTTGTAAACCAAGTTTCCAACCTAATAACCGAAAGAGAGACGGACTGTGAGAGAGAATACGCCCGAAGTATCGACCTGAATTGACCTATTCCCGTGTCCTGTCTTCCTTGAATGTTAGCTTACCTGTGTCACTGTGTTCTTACCTTGAATAGATCATTCCATTAACTCCCGAAGGGAAGCACCGCTAGAGCCTGGAGGCAACAACGCTAGTTGGCTAGTCTCCCTCCAATTCAGTCTGGGAAATAGCATACTTCCTCAGGTCCAAAACCCGGTTATTAATTGCTTCGACCCGTTTTTAAATTTAAGAAGTGGGATTACTGGTCCTCGGGACCAGTTTATTAATTGCAAATCTATACGAGAACAAAGGTGGGGACCAGTCCAGAGACCAGTTTATTATTTCGGCCACTAGGGGGTAAGTGGTCCTAAGGACTAGTTTAAAAAATATCCTTATTTCCCAGACTGCCCTCCATGTGAAGTGACCCCTGGTGAACTCCGTCTGGCCTTGCCTCTTGGTTGGAGCCAAGGAAATAGCCTAAGAGGGCAACATCCCGCCCGTGTGTTGGTTTCTCTGCAAGTAATTAATGAAATGATCTATTTACAAGATTCATTCCACCCAAGAAAATTTTAATTGTTGTCCGTCTGTCTTTTCAATTTAGTTACTTCGTGTTGTTTTTCACCTCTCAATTTTCATGATAGTGGTTAATTATTCATACCATCTCGATCCTGATTAGAGATGTGAAATTACCGTAATTTTTAAAAACGGTAATTTACCCGGTAAATTACCGATAAATTACCGGTAATTTACCGATTGAAATTTAGGGAACACAAAAATTACCGTTCAGCCGGTAATTTTTGGTAATTTATATTTGCCTGTACTTACAATCCATTACTTTAAACAACGTTTAATTGTGATCACTATCTTGACTGCTTTACACGTATTTGCGGCTTTTGCTACCAAGACGGCAGCCGTGGCCTTTCTAATCTGATTTCTAATTAAAGATTTATTAAAAGACTAAGTTGTAGTGCAACTTTGTAAGTACTGGCTAGCGAGTAGCGCCTAGTGAGTCATTTTGAAAGTAAACACAGAAATAATTGATCGTTTAAGTGTAAAATGAAGTTTTAAGGCGTAATAAAAATGTTTGGTAATTTACCACGGTAATTTACCGCCGTAATTTACCGGTAAATTACCATTGTAAAATTACGGTAAGATATAAAACGGTAATTTACGCGGTATTTGGTAAATTACCGGTAATTTACGGACGGTAAATTACCGACTCACATCTCTAATCCTGATAATATGACGAAAAACACTACACCGCCGCCTTCGTGTTTTAGAAACACACTGACACGTCACGTGACCGAATGGGTGGAGGAGGATAAGGGAACTAGCAAGCGAGTTAGGAGAAGGGGGAAATAGAGAAGCAAAAAAAAATAGAGACTCCCTTAATTGCTTTATTTCGATATAAATCGATTTAGTTGTCAGGGTTATTAATGAGGATGAGCCGAAAAGAGGCACCGCCCACTTTCCTCCTAATTAGCTTAGCGCGCTTAATTGACTCGTTATAGAAAATTACGCTTACCAAAGCAACCTGGCGATTAATAATCGACGGAGACCTTTAACGAAACGATTAAAATAATCGATTAATTTTTTTCTCTTATTTGGTGACACGATTTTATCTCACCCCATGACTATGAGGAATGGAACATTCACCAAAACTCATAAATACCCAGTTGCCAAAAAATGCATGGTCTTTCCAGAAGAATGGCGCTTTTGTGTTCATTTCTCTTAATTGAAACTTAGGATAGGTAAACTTCAACAAGTTCTGCAGATAAAATATAAATAGACCATAAATAGATCTGAAATTTGACGGGGGTTTAGTTCCTCTTGATATTTAGTAAAAGTCTGTCTGTCTGCGTTTTCTTGTTTATTTACCTTCGTTCGTAATTTTGGGGGTAAAGTAGTTCGAAGCTATTACATTACAGGGCTGTTAGGAAATTGTTATTATTTGGAACAGAGGCGTGCGGTGTACTCTTAATGAAGAATTTTTAATACTCCTATAGTCGATGGCCATGCCTTAGCCAGAGACCCCCTTAATTTGAAAGTAATGGGCCCTTTTGTGTGTATACTCACTCATCTTGGGCGGGCACGTAACAGACGCTGATTCCAAATGACTTCCATATACAGTAACGTAACGGTAAACTTGGATAGCCTCCTTTTTTTTCTGGCTTTTACACTTGTTAAAAAATTAAATGTAACCCCTCACCCTTTTGTATCATAAAACCCAACGTTTAAAAAGCACCATCTAAAATTTGCATGTTTGATACCTAGAATTGCATTCGCTAGCCATATGACCCCTTTTTATGCAAATAAAGCATCGTTCTTGTTCGATAATTAACCTTCTTTTATCCTCTAAACTGTGTTTTTGGCAATTAGTAGAAGTATGACCTTCGTTTTCACAAAATATACAATAAAATGAACCTCTGTTTTGAAACTGGTTGAAACCATTGCTTTGCATTCTAAAATTACCATTATTTCTAAAATTTCCTTGACCAAAATTTCCCTGATTTTGCAAATTTCTAAAATTTCCTTGACCAAAATTTCCCTGATTTTGCAAATTTCTAAAATTTCCTTGATTTTTCTGTTTGTTTACGCTTGTTGTTAGGGCTGATGCTGAAGCTGTTTTTGGTCCGTTCTCTGACGGTTTGAATTCTTTTGGTTTTATTTTTTCTTTGTGTTTTGTTCCTAATGTAACTGAAAGTTCTCTAGCTTCTATTTGTTTACCCAAAAAATCCATTAATTTCTCAATATCAAATTCCGCGTCATAAGACCCTGCCAAACTGTATTGAACCCTCATTTCTTGTGGGATGCTTTCTAATATAGCGGGACAAACAGAATATCCACTGAGTGACGTGTCTATCCCTAACGCGCTTAGACTTCTGAGACTAACTTCACAAGTATTGTAAAGACGGCGTAAACCTTTCACGTTATTTTGATCATGCACAGGTTCTAGGTGTAATAAATTACTCATATGCATATGCTTAACTACTTTTGGTTTGTCATATCTATTTCTTAATAATCTAACTGCCTCATCATAGCTTTTGTCTGAGACATGTAATCCTTTTAAAGTTTCGGCACCATATTGCGGAATACTCTTAGAAATTTTTCAGTCGCTTTTTAAGTGTAAGCTTTAAATTAAATAAGCTCTCCCTTCAATTAATAAGAGTATTCCGCAATATGGTGCCGAAACTTTAAAAGGATTACATGTCTCAGACAAAAGCTATGATGAGGCAGTTAGATCTTACAAAAAATAGTTTTCTTTTCTTGGGGGTTTTTTGGTTTCTCCACAACCTGTTTTCAAATTTTAGATGGTGCTTTTTAAACGTTGGGTTTTATGATACAAAAGGGTGAGGGGTTACATTTAATTTTTTAACAACACTAAGCCTAACTCGGGCCCAAACGCACACGCCATTGGTTAGAGCAAGAAGTGATATCTAGTTTATTTAGGGAGAAGGTATAAATTCACCACATTTCCAGCTTTATCTCCAGGTCAAAATGTAGGTCCGGAGTTAATCCCCGCCTCTAAATTACAACCAGCATCTCATTGGTTCTTGAAAACTCACGTCAGCGCGACGCGAATGACGAAAATTACGTATTTTCCGACTGAGGAGAGGCGAAATAGCTCTGCGGCCTCCTTTTACGTCCCCCCTTGTATTTTGAAAGGGGGACTGGGACTATGGCGCGCGAATACTTAGGCATCTTATACACTCTCCCTATTAAACTAGATATCACTTCTTGGTTAGAGTATGTGTATATATAACCAACCATATATTTTTGGTCTTTAATTAAAGTTATATAGAAACGCGCTTTAGTTTTATAATTTATTACGTGACGCCACGTTGTAAATGACACCACTAGCCTTAGCAGGAACACCCTAATTTTGTCTATATTATATCTCTAAACAAAATTGTTTGTGTACTTCGTATTTCGCCATGAACAATATCAATATCGTATGGTACGCATTTCTGTCCTTAGTTTTTGGGCGAAAAATAATGCTACCTTTTCCCCATATTTATTAAGTTATCCCCCATAGCCTCGATCGATTCTTTAAATATAATTATGGGAATAAGTTTAAACGTTTATTTTTTGACTGTTTTTAGAAATTGTGGGGAAATATAGAAATCGAATATTTAAAATCTAAACCATATTTATTTATTTATATATTTGTTTATTGAAACCAACAAGTAATTATTCATTAGCGATCCAAATGTTAGAACCAGTAATCCCCCATCCAGCAGGTAAACACAATCCTTGAATCTATCACTTAATCCTAAAGATAAACATATACAGGGTGTTTCTGATAAGTCTGCATGCATAAATTAAGGCGTTGGTGTTCTTTGTGAAATCGATTTTGAGTCGAAAATGTATCTTCTATCTCCATTTTGTTTGCCCTAAGGGACACTGTTTTCGAGTTAGGATTGCATCCAGAGTATTAATTTTACGGATGACCCCTTAAATTTAATTAAGAAACTGATCTCAAAACAATTATTTCTAATTTAATTAAGGGGTCATCCCTAAAACACACTTGAAAATCAAAACTCGAAAACAGTGTCCCTTAGGGCAAACAAAATGTTATAGATAGAAGTATAGAACATTTTCGACTCAAAATTGATTTCCCAAAGAACATCCCCCTTAATTTATGACAGACTTACCAGAAACACCCTGTATATACATTGCTTAGCTCAACTTTATCACCAATCGGATATCACCATTTATAATTCACTTTTGGTAGGATTACGTCGTGGCATGCACTAAATCGCATACCTACGTTTAATCAAGGATTATTTAAAATGTCTAAGGATAGAACGCAGAGAAGGAAATATCGAAGGTAGATGTTCCAAACGGTACCTAGCGGGCACAATCGGCAAACCGGAAAGCCAATATTTTGAAGCGTCAACACGTGACCGGGTTCTTGAAAGTTTTGTTGCTCTCTACAAAAACCTAAGCCTTGCCTATTAAACTAAATTAGTGTCAACTCACCTCGTATATTCTTGCACTGAATGTTTGCTTTAGTCAAGGATTATTGCTTTAATCTATTATTAAAATTAAATTATGATTTTTAGGAACTAACCTCATTCTTGAATCTTGAACTAAATGTTCTTAACGACCGTTGACAATTCGAAAAAGAACTCTATACAGCATGCTTTCGAAAACTATTTCTCTTTCGTCTATGCTTTCGCGATAATAAGATAGATGGCGCCATATTTATATTTCTTTTCCGTTTGACGCACCAAAACAGTAGGTGGAGAAGAGGGGGATGGGTTAAAATTTCGGAACAACTAGAGAACAGTCCCTTACTATAGAGATCTGTGTGTGCGTTTTATCCTTAGACATTTTAAATAATCCTTGGTTTAATAACCGTATAAGGTCTCTATTACTTTAACGCCGTGTTATTAGTTAGCGAGGGGAGGAGGAGGGTGTCTTGGAGGAATTAGCGTTGATTGGCCAAACATTCATGAATCAAAGTTAGGCTTAACGTATGTACATTCTCCCCTTGGATCCAAGAGATTGGGGTTGTATACTGATGCTACTGCTGGTACATCTTCGATTTCGTAGTCTATTGGGTATTACATGCCCTTACCTCACTTTGGATGATTGAATTTCTCTCGTATAGCAGAATACCTAGAGTTACGATTCCGAACCTTCTAGAACATTAGCTCCGATTTCCGTATGCTTCTTCCCTCCCTCCCCTGTGTCTTCCTCTATCCTCTTGAAGGGATAGTTTAATACGACACAAGCGCTGTTTACCTTCCTGCCTTCGACAGGGATGTAATTATTCAAAGTTTTAGACTAACCGGATCCTGTTTTGAAATGGTGTATATGGACCTTTTCAATAATGAAATGTTATATATGAATATACCTTTCGCTGTATAACTTCATTTAAAAATGACAAGCATGGTATAAAGGTAACGCGGCACTTGCCTTTGAAGTAGTCCATCTTCGGGATTAAGTTCGCCTACCTTCTCAGAAATTTATAGTCCCTTATACCGCGAAACGAGAGATGTCTTAAAATTTTAGGGACGATGGTGTATGTACCTTTTATGTTATTAAATGAGAGAGGGTCTTAATATTTTTATGTGTATGGCCACGCGATGAATGCCTTATCCACATATCCTTGGGTTGCTACGTACGAGGTTGAGTTTTAGAACTCTTGGTTTAGTTTTAAAGGTAGCCAACTTGGAGTAATTTGAGGAATCTTACCTGACCGTGTATGCTGGTGCTTTCAGTTTCTTTATGACATTATTTTGTAGATAATTGATGTCGTAATTTTATACGTTAGACATTTATTTTAATTGAATTGTAGTAAATCATTTGTAATAGGCCTAACTTAAAATCTAATGTTAATTAATTTCATTTTAATCAATTTCTTTTTTTTTCTTTTTCTGTCTTTACAGGTAAGCAGTGATGTTTATTTTATCATGATGATGGTGGTATGAGCTTTGTGGATTTGTTTAACTCATCAACTGTACCGCCAGAAATTAGATCCCAAGATTGTACCTAATTGGTACAATAGCTAACATCCGAAAGACCGCACGTCCATAAGACAAAATAAGGTATATAGAGTAATAAAAAAAGATTGGAACCTTTTCTGTCATAATGCCTGACTGGACATTGGTGCAACCTAATCCTTGTCCCAGAAAATTGCCGCCAACCCCTGAAGGGCTAAGACGACAGATAGTCAGTTGGACCGGTCGGGTGGGTGCTGAAAGAGAATACCTATACACGTTTCTCTTGTCTGTATATAAAAAACAACGGGGATATGTATGCATTAATGAAGGACAGAGTCAAGTAACCCTGGGATATGTTGGGTAATAGCTTCCAAGTGCAAGTTGCAACGTTGTTAAACGTATTGTGGGTTGATAGTGTAGTTCATTGAGTGTGGAATACTCGGAGTGGTTCATGGGGTTCAGGAACTTCGGGTGGCCTTTGGCACCGTAGGATTTGTAGGATCTCGCGTGTCTCTGCCTTGTCGCTGTGGATTTAGCTATCGTACTACGGTTGGTTTGTCTTTGACCCGGCGCAGGCCATTGTCTATAGGATAAAGGGACACCTTAAATTAAAAGCGTTGTTAAGGGCGGGGGTAATACGAAACTCAACGACGTTTAATAAGGAAAAGGCGCGTCGTCGTCGTCGTCGGGTTTTCCGAGGAGGGATGGAAAATTGTGAAATCCGGTAAGACCAGTTTCCGGGAGCTTTTGGCCCCGCCACCACTAGCTGAACTGGACCATTGGGGTATTAGTTTACCTAGGACGCCCACGCGGAACGCTATAGTGACCATTGAAGACAGGAGATTGTAAATTTAAGGTACAGGTAATATTTTTCATGCTGGCCTCATCGATTGTTACATAAATGTCATAATAATGAAGCAATCATAAGTTTTAATAGCTCGCGTTCAAAACTGTTATTTCGTCACCTTTCAAACGCTATTATGGCAAAGACTATTAGTGTAAAGTCACGGTTATGTTGTTTGAACTATATTTTTGTCTCGACGACGCCGAAGCCGCTGCTGTTCCATTTTCAGACCAGCGCCTTCAGTAAGTAAATGAAACAGCGGGCTGTGAAAACAGAGTTCTGATGATTGTTGAAAGCTTTTTCCAATCAAATGCTACGTGACGTTTCTATGGCAAAATTATTTGGCGTTTTATTTTCTTTTTTAGAAAGCTTAATCCAAACTGTAAAAGTGGTTGCTCGGATCCAGACTTTTACAATAAAAATACATACAACTATTAACGTATTCCCTTCGCCGCGCTACATTCGAAAGAGACTTATTCTCGCTCGCTCGTGCCATAGACCATTTAAGTTTTTGACGAAGTAGTTTCATAGACATTAGAAAGTTTATAAGATATGTTCCATAAATGGCACTGACTATAATTCGTAAACTAGAGACTTAAAGCTAGAGCTAGTTCGAGAACGACAAGCGAGAATTGATTGGCTACACTCGGTTAATTTTGCAGGACTTCCATCTAGGTCCTATTTAGTCTGTGCTATTACTAAGCCTTTGACAGCGCCTCAC
Organism: Phalangium opilio; assembly: GCA_019434445.1. Taxonomy (NCBI): domain Eukaryota; kingdom Metazoa; phylum Arthropoda; class Arachnida; order Opiliones; family Phalangiidae; genus Phalangium; species Phalangium opilio. Next base: position 5,913 of record JAEQBA010003565.1, on the reverse strand, counting down.
CAGGCGTCGCTTTACCTCGAATCTATGACATATGCCACTTCATGACAAGCAATCAAATACCAGTGACAAACTTATGGAACATATCTTATGGAAATACGTAAATGAACACATTTGGTTGGCCCATTTTGTTCAGTGCAGATTGCGTAGATCGCTATCTCGATAATTTAGTTTCTAAATTTTTTTTCTTGTGTATTAAGAGCAGTTTACATTGACTATATTTCCTTAGATACATTGTAACGCGGGGCGTACTTTCCTGGGAGCTGCGCTTGAATGTTGAAAGCAATACTGAAAGGCCAATATCGAATAGCACGCGAGTTTCCCATCAAGTACCAATTATCGTCCCCTTTTTGCTCCCATAATTTATTAATTTCTGTTTCCGTCAGGAGTCTAAGTAGGTCCTTCTTGTGTCCTTTGGTCTTCGTCTCTCTTTTTTTTTGTAACAGTATGATATGATTAGGGTTAGCAATGCGTGATCGTTTCCGGCAAACGTACCAATAGCTACCATATCCAGCTATAGGATGGTGCTTGTTGAGTTTGTGAATTTTTTGGGGAGAGATTTTTTGACTATACTGTGCTAGGTTTGGCGGTGGTTTTATGTGCAGGAGAAAAAGCACTGGGTATTTTTATGCGCAGGAGAAAAAGCACTGGGTATTTTTATGCGCAGGACAAAAAGCACTGGGTATTTTTATGCGCAGGAGAAAAATCAGTGAATTGTAGTTGGAAAACAGCTAGATAATAATACCACTCTCTCGAATAACTAAGCCACCACCATCCTGCATGAGACTAGATTTCGATTTAAAAATATAACAAATTGTAAACGTTTGCCAAACGAAACTAGGGAACCATGTGAAGCAACTCTGATGGGTTTAGAGAAAAGCAATTTCAACACGGTGGCGTGCTACTGTGGCGCATAGTGAAGGGATAGCTGGCTTTAGACTGGTGTATAGATCAAGATTTATTTCCTCACTTGTATTTACTCAATAGACAAGTGGGATTACTTTTTACGATTTAAACTAAAACCGTTCTACCGAAGCTTTGAAGATACTACGTGTGTGTATGTGTGTGTAACTATGGACGGTAGTAATGTTAGCTCAAACCGTCTTGTATCGACGGGGGATTTTTGGCAAACATTGAAGCAAGTTTTACTAAGGGGCTGCAATGTTTTTACATCTGTTTTCCCAACAGGGGATGGATCTAAAAACAAGATTTTTTTTACTCTCCAAACTAAATCTTTTTAGTAAAAATTCTAAAAATATAATTTTATACTGTACCTTTGAAACTTTGAGCGGAAAAAAATTAATTGCTGGAAATTTCAGTGATTCATTTAACTGCGTTTTGAAAAGAAATATTAATAAACTTGTAACAAAATGTCATTGAACATTTTCGACTCAAAATCGCTCATAGAACACTGGCACTGCCCTTTTTAAACACCCTGTGTTCAGCCCAGGCTTTGAGCTCGGACACTAAATGATAAACAAAAAAAATAAATAAATAAAAAAGGTTCTTTTCTTTGAGTCAAAACAAAACATAACACAAGCCAAGGCCTAAAGCTAAAAAAAAAAACTGGCATGGTGCTTCCCATTTTATTGGAGCGATTGCAACAACAATAAAGAGGAGTGAATCTTCTTCCGTCGGTAGAACATCACCAAACCAATTCCCGGAAGGGTTTTGTGGTGTGTGTGTGTGTTGTTGTTTTTTATCTTTTTGGGGTTTAGGGAGTTTTTCCCAGTAGTTGGCGCGAAATTAAGTTATATACCGCCCCGCACGTCAGGAGTTTTTTTTGTTATCAGGTTCATACAAACCTGGAAAACTCAGGGAAATAAATGGTTGACTTCGGGAAATTTAGAATTTTTAGTAAAATTCAGGGAAATCAGAGAAATTTGTGAGGTTTGAGTAAGTTTGCAAACTATAGAAGTCAGGAAAAAATGGTAAAAACCTGGAAGAGTCAGGGAAGAAATGGGTAAAAAACCTGGAAGAGTCTGGGAAATCGGTTTTCCAAAAGTGTATGAACCATGGTTCTATCTGACATAATACGGCGGTAGGAATGAAAATAAGAAAAACAGCTTCTGGTAAAGTCTGGAACGATCTGTTTAGCTTGTTTTAGTTTCAGGGTAAAAAAATAAGAAAATTGGATAATTCAGGCTTCATTTTATTTTTTCTTTTGACTCTGCGGGTAAAATCTAATCTGATGTAGGGTATAGCTAGCTATCTTAGTTTTCTTACTTAACGAAATTAAAGTTCGTATTTGAGCAGCCAGCCGCTTTGATTTACCAAGTTTCTTATTTGTTATTTGTTACTATTGTAAAAAGTAAAAAAGTCTTTGTTTGAAGCCTAGAATTTGAGATTAGGCCTAAACTGAAAGAGGTTTGAAAATAGAATTAGTCGCCGCTTAATTGAGAGTTTTAAAAGTAGGCTTAGCAAGATGTCTAGAAAGGAGGAAAGGAGAAGTAGGCTTAAATGAAAATTTAAATCTAGAACTAGACTTCTTAATTTCACAACTAAGTTGTCTATTATTCTCTCCCAAATTAAACTTACTAATTTAACGAAAAAATTATTAAACAAGCTCATTCGCTTTTGTGTCAGAAATCCTGAATATTTTCTTTTTAAATGTCACTTTATAGAATTTTCCTTGGGAAAAAATACAGAAATTCTTCGAGACGATCAAAGAAAATTCCAACATTTTAATTCTTTTTTCCAGTGCTCCTCGGAACTTGGCAGGTTATTTGTTGTGAGCTACCGTTGTTGGTCGTAAGGGAGGTCTTGAGGGAAAACATAGTGGTAGGCTGAGAATAAGTGTGTATTACACGCGAGTCCAAAAATAGGGACAGAAAAAAATAAGGTATAAACCTGAAGAAGCATTTTTTTTTTGTGTTGAACTCCTGAAAGTAAAGCGTTTTTTAGGTAACCGTACTGCAAAAAACAAAGCTTCTTTTGATCAGCGAAGTGTACGTAATATACTGTAAGTGATAAGAAGAGTGTTTGTTTTGCAGTAAAAGATGCTTTTTGGTCAGTATTTTTGTGAATATACAGGTGTTTTTCTGATAAGTCTGGATGCATAAATTAAGGGCGGTGTTCTTTGGGAAATCAATTTTGAGTTGAAATGTTCTATACTTCTATCTACATATATGCTTTGCAAAAATTCTGAGAGTGCGCAAGTAGTTCAAATTGAATACCACCAAATCAAGTATATATAGGGAAGCGTGAATTAAACTCTTTTTAATAAGATAAGGGGTGAAGAGTGGTTACATGTACACCCTTATATGATGATGATAGTAGCTAAGAGGAGGAGGGTTTGGTTGCTGGTTAGGTTATATTACGTTTTTGTGTGAAATATCGTCTTGGCTATCAGCTCCGAACCACGTTCATTTCATCCTTCAATGCTTTTATTATTCCCCGTGGAAAACCTAATCTACCTTCTCCAATCCTCCCTGGGAGAGAGAAGAGAGGGGAGAGGAAAAGGGATCTACAAGTTTAAGGATGCCAGGAAGTTGGGAGGGAAGCTGAAGAGCAAATCATTTTTCCAGCAGGCAACCCAGCTTGGCTTGTTGGGTAGAAAACGTTAAAGCCTGCAACAGCCAACCCCAAAGTTGGTGAGAATATTGTTGAGAGGGTTTGGGGAAACCCCTGTCTATATCGACTGACTAACTTCCTCTATCAAAGATTTTTCCCTTCGCACCACCACGCGGGCTGGCGATTTAAGCAACGTCACGTGTTCACCGTCCGTCCGTCCGCGTTTGGCTGGGGAATTATGGACTCGCGCGGGAAATTTGGGCGCCAAAATTCACGCGCGCTACTCCATCATAAACTAAACCGAGCGCGTGTGGTCGGTTGGTGAGATACAAACCGCTATACGTATCCAGGGTGAATTGGGCGTGGTTTTAAATAAAAATTCCCACCCTACTGTAATACAGTCGTATCCTGGATACGAAATATTCCGACGGAATGTGTTAGGCCTACTGCAGGGGATGCTCGGGCCTTGGTTGGCATACTCCTCCCTGTTAATGGAAATGGGAATTTCGCGTGAAGTAAAATCGGCTAGGGGGAGCTCTAGCACTTACTACAGGGATGTTGGGAGCACGATGTTAGGCTTATATACCTATATAGGTGTGAGTTAGACTATAGAGCTCCAATGGAGTGATTTCCTCTCCGGATTACGAGGGTGGCAAGGCAAGGGAGACTTCGTGTTCAAGGTTTTAACAGCTTTAAACACCCCACATCGCTCGCTAGCACTTCACGTGCCTTCCTCGCCTTCCTCGCCTTAAGAGATTGATTTTAAATACCTCTAGCATCCCTCCTAAGTGAATTTAGACTCCTCTATACTAAGCCTAAATAGGCCTAAAACCTTTCTATACAAGTTAGGGTTAGGCCTTAAAAGACAAGGGACACGAAAAGACGTTTTTTGGACGTCAAAAAAATATACTTAGTGTAATACTACGTGAGAAAATATTTCTATGGCAACGTGTCACTGGAAAAATGTCTGAAATATGTCAAATTTTTTAAACCCAAAAAAGAAAAAAAATAGCAGTACCAACTTCGGGCCAAGGCTTAGGCCTGTGGGAAAATTTACATAAGCAATAATATAAACCAACATAGCAGTCTCCTAAATCAAATGACACACGGAATAATGTCAAACATTCTCAATTCAAAAAAAAGCTGCCCAAGTAATGGGAAAGTACTCTGTCATTTTCCTAGGGTTAGGGAAAAGTTACAAAATCGCGTGCGCCATTGCCTAGCCAAGGCCTAATACGTATTGTCACCCCCTGTAAACATAACAAGGGAGGGGGTCCCCCTTTTAGCAATCGTAACCCGAGAGACGGCAATGGCGGGGGGCAAGTTTTAATGAGACTTCCATTGCAGGTGACTGTTCAAATTGTAGTTCACCCCATGCTAGATCGTTCAAAGTTAGCAGTCTAGAGTTACCACCACCAAGAGAGAGGCTGAAGTCACGGCTTCTAACTGCGCTAGGGTACACTAAGGTACACACCAGAGCACCCCCGAAACTGTTGGAGCGGAACCCCCTTTCTTTACACTCGACTGACGCCTTATCCAACTTTGCCCCTTAAACTCGGAAGTTCTCAGTTCTCCAGAAGCTGAAATGCCAGGGGTTTCTTACAAGACTAGAATTGTTCAACGAAACTCGCGTAGTACCTCGCAAAGGCTTAACATGGTTTCAAGTACACGCTTGTACTACTTGGGTTAGTTTATTTGAACGGAGGAATTCCCATATCCCCGAAATACTGACTTTTAGAGACTGGTTGCTGGAATTTCGCTTTGGTATTTTTACCATGAGTGTAATGCCTACAAAGTTATCCCCCATCCATGTGTCATTAAAATTACACGAAGGTACAGTTACCTTGAGTGTATTACGTCTTTTATCTCGAATTAGGTAAGAGTGCGCATCTAAGATCTAAAAACTGTCGTGTTGACGCTGGTATTGTATGAACAGTTGAAACTAAGTTAATATTGCCTGGGAACTTCGTAGGGAAATTTTCCGCTAAATTCAGTAAGAACTGGTGGTCTCCGCGCGATCTGGGGGAGGTGAGTAAGGAGGTTAATTGCATTTAATAAATTAATGCGACGATCCTAAGGGGTTGGATTAATTTTTTCCTTTTACCCTTTTACTCCTGGGCTCCCTGAAGTCCCCAGGAGGCGTATTTCGGGGAAACCCCCTACTTTTACTTGGGAGGGTGTTCTTCTAGGTAATTCGGTTATAAATTCAATGGCGCGTAAACTCCCAAGTTCAACTAGCGCGAAAATCAATCAGGGTTGTCTACCCCTATCAAAGAATGTGTGTTAGGTTCTATGGGAGTTGAATTTGAAAAAATCTCGATGGATCATTTGGAGGCTTATAACTCTGGTTCTTTAAGAGATACTGGGAAGTCCTTTGAGTATGTTATAGTCCAATTTCTCACC
>JAEQBA010003564.1:0-127511 GCA_019434445.1 Phalangium opilio | reverse complement strand
CTTTCATTCGCTATCGGATTTTGGTTCCTCTTTATCTTTACCAGTTGGTAAGGGTGCCATGGTGGTGGTGGTGGTGGAAGGGCTTTCGTAATGTATTTCTTTCCGCTCTTCGAACAGAAATAACAGTTAAGACTAGCTCGGCGGCCACACGGCTACTCCGTTGGGTGCAAATACCGTCAGCTTGATGACGCTCTGCATCGTGCTTGACCAAAATCTTATACAACTTCCTCCTGTTTATCCAAAGTAAATTAACCCGAAACTCATGTGGAAGTTAAGATTTTTAAAACGATATCATCACCCGATAAAACACGGACTGTAGACACTATATATCAGATTGTATGGCTTTTAAAAATTATTTACCAAATTCCATGATCCATCAAATCGGCCTTTTGAAAGATTATTTCTCTATGCAACTCTATTGCAATAAGGGCAAGTTGATTTTTCACGTGCAACAGATTATAAACTGGTCGTGCGTGAATTGCAAATGTTCTTATTGTTGTTCGTGAATTAAGAAAATTCTGTAATTTTTCACGAATATCCATTTTATCATAAGTTAATGTTACATAAGTATGACACTACCTATACCTCGTTATGCTAGAAACTTACTGAGACCTAGTTAGAAAATGACTCGAAAATTGACTACACTCGGTTTTTGCAGTCCATCTTCCTATTTAGAATGTACAAAGCCTTTGACAGCGCCTCACCAGTCGCCTCTTTACCAGAATCTATGACGATTCACCTACGTCACTTCAAGATAGTGACAAACTTGTGATTTATTTATCTCAAGATTCTCTCTCATCAAAATGAAACGTTAAAATACGCTCATTTAAATTTAAATGTGACATGATGAAAACATTAATGAATATTGGAATTTCTTCTATACTTTAGAACTTTGTATTAAAGTACTTCTGCTATTACCTTCTTGAGCTTTGCTCTTTTTCCTTTTTGTTGTACTTTTAAGAGTCTAGAAACTTAGTAGTGAGTCCAGCCAGCAAGACCGGGGGTTATTAAGTAACTTTTTGAGCTTCTCTTTCCTGGCCAGCTTCCTTTCCTAAAGTATCATACAACTTGCGGAGGCTTAAATAGCGTTTTACCGCTCGCGCCCGGCCCAAGATACTTTCCTCTATACCAAATCTCTCATGGCAATTTAACCTTCCTCGCCCATATAAAAGATTGTATCAAGTAGAGTTTTCAGTAGCCTATGAGTTATTCCTATACGATCGAGTTGGATTTTGCTAAGGATAACACCTCTAGATTAAGGCTGTTATATTTGCAAGCTTATGTGTGTTGATGCCGAAAAGCAGGTACAAGACACTTTGTAATTTACAAATATTTATTCACTTTGTGTCAAGGAGAAGGCTTGTCAATAGAAAAATAATTCGTTTTTTGATGCCAAACAATTCATTTATTTACTTCTTGGCATCGAGAAAAAAAAAAATCTAATTAGCTGGCAGCTCAAAAAACTCTGCCGGCGCTGCAGTATTTGCCAATAAAATAAAGGGTCTATAGCCTCTTTTAAAATGTAGGAAATCCGAACATCGAACTTCATCAATGAGAAAAATATAACAAGTTGGGAAAACAAAATAAACATCTCAGAGTCGAGACGCGATTAAGAGGTTTTTCTTAAATAATTGAATAAATATAATTGATATTAATTAGTTTAATCGTCATTAATTTAGCTTAATTCTAGTTAAATGGCTTTAAGAAACTTCATTCCTATTGTTGACGTTTGAATTCAAGCGTAAGCCTCTTTAACAATTTTTGGAAACTTGGGGTATAAAAGGCAATTGATTCACAATAAATGATAAGAAAACTCGCAAATGCGTGAACCTTTGGTGGAAGCCCTGCCATTGGGAGGCTAGACGTTTATCGTAACCCTAGCCGATCGCCGCGTAATTCTTAATCCTAACGATGATAATGTAGTAGAAGCTAATATTGCTTTCCGATTTGCCAACTGCGAACGCAGTGAGTGACACACACAGAAACGTCCAGTGTAATACCTCTACGTGACGTCATCGTCACTCGGAGAGGTAAAGACTGCTGAATAAGTACTTTAAAATTAACACTATTGTACTTAAGTCTAAGACTGAGTGAAAAGGCGGTTATCTATCGTCAAGGAGGTATTTAAACTTGCCGTTCACTAAAAAACGAAAGAAACGGCTCTTAAGGTTGGTTGTAGACTAGATTTTCTCCGCTTTAATTTTCTAAAAGAGTTTGTTTGGAGCGATAGGGAGATTCTTCCTAACTCTTAGAGCCACAAAGTTTGTTCAACTAAAAAGAAAAGATGCTTTGACGAAGAATTTAGTCCACGCCAATAAAAAGAGAGCTAGAACAAACTTCGGAAAAGGTTCTGTCTCTAAAAGATAAATGCCCTGTTAAATGTATTACCACACTAAGACACAAAACAAGTAGCGTCTATTATAACTTGCACCCTTTTGTTAACAGTCCAGACAGTACCCGGTTTTTTTTTATTTATTATTTGCGAAAGTTTGGGAACACACGGAATATTTTAGACCCAGAACCAACATAAAGATTGTTTCAATAGAAACCAAGTTACTCAAGCACAATTTGACTCACAAAGTAAACATTACTCGCTGAACGTTATTTTTGAATTTATTTTTGTAAATGCCGTTTAGAAAGTGCTTCAAAAAGAAAGATTCATGTCGGAATTTCTTCTTTGTATTCGAAAACAAATGAATCATAAATATTCAAAATTGGATTATCTACAATATTAAACAAGTGACGGGTAAAAGTTATTTTGGACGGACATGGAAATTCCATCAGGTGATACTTGTTGTCCAATAGAATTCTTAGGATAGATTTAATTTTAGAAGTAGGAATGGAGAACGGTTAGCATTAGTCCGGCTCATAGCCCATTATATAGAGCTATTTCAGTTGTGACATCAGTGCCTAGATAAAACGTCACGGGCTTAGCTTTGGCAGTGGGCGGCCATGTTTGGTACCGCTTTGGTTCTATGGGCAAATAGCATGGGTGACGTCACACTAAGGCTTCTGAGATAGATCCCCTTCCTCCAACACGTAACGAAAAGTTTAAATTATCATATTGGCTCACTTAAACTACGTTTTGATGCCGTGCTGACGGGGAAGGCGAAAAATACGTAATTCCTTTCTACCTCTGTCGCTATGACCCGCCTCTCCTTTCATAGCCCTCCTGTCCCGGGGAAGGGGGTCCGGGACTTTGACGCACGCCAAGATTATTCTGTTATCCATTCCTGCTTTCAAAATTAAATATATCCCTGATATCATATACTCTTTGTAATAAAAATGAAGAATAATCGATACTGACCCATTCATTTAACACGACAGTATGTACAACCATGGAAGAACGCGCTTATAATTCCATTAATATATTGCTTCATTCAATTGCGAGCTAAATCCGATTGACGAGGAATCAAGGATATAGAAGATTAAGATCGGGAAGTTCCGAATGGTTCCAAATATAGATCTTTGACGGACGGAAATGTTGGTTTGATTAGACCACGGGAAATGATCAAATTTTTCGTAGGCCTCCCATCCCTACTACCTACATCCGATAGAGAGCTATAGCTAAAACGCTGCTCCCGCAAATTGAAGGAACCGTTACTCAATCCAATCAAAAGCAATTCCGTCTGCTACTCACGGACTCTCGCGCCTTCGTGCTTAAGCTAGGCTATAGCTTCTTTTCTCGCGAAATTCTTGCCGATAAGGAGAATCCACTAAGCCTCGGTTCTCAGGACGCCTTACTGTAACTCTTCTTAGGCCTAACTCTCTCTCTCTCTCTTTCTGCCACCCATGCAGGACCCGAAAGTCTTAAGGGGCCTTCAAGGGATATCTCCCTTCAGACACCCTATGGAAGTAGTAGGCTATATATAGGGCTTCAATTTGTTGTAGGAAAAAGCTTTTCCCTAAGGACTTCCGTATAGGCCTAGATCAAACCACCAACTACTCCATACTCTTCTTCTACCTCCCAATACGACAACGACCGTATATATGGATTACTCTCTATTGTGTCTACCTACAATTTGTGACATTATGTTGTAATTTAATTCGATGACCTGTGACCTTTGTCCAGACCTTTTAATTCGCTATGACTCTATTGACCGATGTGTTGCTTTTTTGGGGGTGGGTGGGATGATTTATCTTGGTATATACTTTAATTTACCAGATGAAGGCGAGTACCATACTAAACAGGTAAGGCACATTCTGCCGTACATGAAACCAGAAGGGGATAATAGAAGAAGGGTGACACTCTGTATCCTCATAATACTTTAGTTTTTTAATGTAACATGATTCTTGCCAGGCTTATGCACCTTTTTGTTTACTCTCCCGCTCATCAAACTCGGTTCAGATGGTCATGGCACCATGATGTGAATTCTTTAACTGTTTGGTACTAAATTCTCAGCAATCAGCCCACAAACCTTGATTGTCTTGACGCGGGAGAAAAATCCACAAGCGCATGCGCCTTGGCAAATAATTATGCGCTAGTAGAGTCATGATGAGAGGGAATTATTTATCACGTATTATGAAGGATTCGGTTTAGTAACCTTGCTCCCAGTGTTCAGCTGTTGGGAAGAATCGTGTTACAATTACCAGTACTCTTTGTGGTACACTTTTCTCGAGGAGAAGTATTATATACTTCTGATTTAACCTATTAATTTTATTGACTGCATGGATCAAGCTGACGTCTTCTTTTTGAAGTTCGAACATTTAAAAGTTTCCTTTTGGGCAAATCAGTCAATAAAGTGTTTTAATATTCAGTAAGAAAAACTCTTCAGTATTTGTAATTATAGTATTTAGGGCTAATTTTGCGATGGCCTTGAAAGGCCAATGCGATTGAAAGAGTCGTGAATTGCAGTGAAAAACGTTCTAATATTATTAAAAACTTGAAAACTAACATTTTCCATTTGCCACGAAGAAGCGGTTTTTTCCTACCGAAAGAAAACACGCCTCGTTTACCAAAATGTTCGAAACTCTTGATCGGTGTCGCCATAACATATTGATCTGAGACTTAAATATTGGAACCCCATTACTCGGGGTTAACTTTATAAAAGACAGAAGGAGAAACAACCACGCTTGTGTAAACGGAAAAAAGGCTTAAAAAATATATGGTCGCTACGCTATCTGGGTGGTAAAGAACTTAATCAGTCCTTATCTAACAAAACTGCGAGTTATTTGTGTATAACCAAGTCTGTGTTTAATGGTGTATTACAATGAAAACAACCCCGCTCAACATCCTGTCGGTATATCGTTGAGTGGTCCATTTTGCCAGAACACGTACATGTTACTGCCACTGTCTTTCCTCATATCACCCAAACTTGATCCCTGATGTTCCCCTCTCTCCATTTGCGAGGGTGTAAAGACCTTTTAATATCAAACGGAAGCGTATAGACGACTACGATAAAACCAGAGCAACTAAATGGGGCCCATCATCCACAGTTACAATCATTTCGACCCGCTCCCGCTCCTAGCACTTTTCCACCCTTCTTGTCTTTTCGCGTTTGGAATTCAAATTAGGCACTATACATCCTAACAGAAGTGTATAATACTTCTCTTGTCGAGAAAAGTGTACCACAAAGCGAAGTAATTGAAACATGATTCTTCCCAACATCATTTTAAATTTGGAGCAAGGTTACTAAACCGAATCACATACGCGATAAATAGTTCCCCCTCATCATTACTCTATCAGCGCCTAATTATTTGCCAAGGCGCATGCGCTTGTGGATTTTTGTCCCACGTCAAGACAATCAACGTTTGTCTGTTGATTGCTGAGGATTAAGCACCAACAAGAAGTGATATCTAGTTTACTAGGGAGAAGGTATAAATTCACCACATTTGCAGTCCAAACGTAGGTCCAGAGTTAATCCCCGCCTCTAAATTACAACCAGCATCTCATTGGTTCTTGAAAACTCAAGTCAGTGCGACTCGAATAACGAAAATTACGTATTTTCCGACTGAGGAGAGGCGAATTAGCCCGGCCTCCTTCTACGTCCCCCTTGTATTTTGAAAGGGGGACTGGGACTATGGAGTGCGAATACTTAGGCATCTTATACCTTCTTTCTAATAAACTAGATATCACTTCTTGGTACCAAACAGTTATAGAATTCATCCTAGCACGGTGCGATGCCCATCTGAACTTAGTTTTATGAGCAGGGGAACAAACAAAAAGGTGCATGAGCCTGGGAAGAATCATGTTACATAACTCATTTATTAAGAGGGTATACAGAGTGTCAGCCTTCTTCTATTATCACCTTCTGGTCCTAACCCTTTCCCCTCGTAAGCATTTTATACCCTGGCACGTCCATTGGTACAACCTAGAAAACTGGGAGCGATAAACGTTGCCTTACCATATCTCGATCAGTACAGCGTCCATACGTTATGTCTTTACATACCGATATATATCGAATGATTATTGGAGCGACAGCTGGAATGGTTTACGTAACGTTTGAGTCAACGACGGGATTTATCCGAGGTAGAGGATAGTAATTGGAAATTCGACAAACTCGAATATAATAACTTTAGATTTATAGAAGAATGTATTTAGTTCTACCATTTATGTTGAATTGTAATGTATTTATAAAATATTCATCGTTCTTTAGGAATTTCTTCAGAATTATGGCGATCAAAGTATGAAGAGCCAGAAGTGGCAAATATAGTTTTAGCATACCAATACTTAGTAATGCTAGAGACTTACTGAGAGCTAGCTCGAGATCGACGCGAGAATTGACTACACTCTGGTTTTCAGTCCAACGTCCTATTTAGTCTGTAGCCAGGCGTCGTTTTACGAGAATCTATGACATTTCATCTACGTCACTTCATGACAAGCTCTCAGTAACCAGTGGCAAACTTATGTAGCATATCTTTATCTACTTATGGTTTTAGGTATGTAACTCTATTCCCTTTTGCGTAATAGAGATGGAAATTTGAATCGCCGTCATTCAAAATAGTTCATAGCTTTTTAGACCAGAGAGAATTAAGAAAGGGAGTGGAAACTTGGGGGATAGATGTAGCTCTAAAAGGACCCAATCGGAAGTAAAAAACAAGGTCGAATTCCGGTACGTCTGCATGGAGGTGTTAGATTTTTTTCATGTGAACGTAAATTAACTTCGAGGATCGCCCGCTGCATCGTGTTCTGTCTTGCCAAAAGCAGGACCTTCCGCTCCTTTTCATAATTCTCTCTGCTTAGACACAAATCTCAGCCATAAAATGAAAAAGATTTATGCAAATCCATAGATTTTTCTTGTATGAATAACGAATAGAAATAACGGACACGAATTAAGTGTTCAGAATTTTATAGTCGTTTGTAACGATTCAATATTCACGGTAAATAATTGAATTAATTCATGCGAGAAAGAGGCATGGCCATTAAGTTTAGCTTCATCAGTTCGTTATTTGCCAGTGGCTATTTCCGTCTACCATGTCGTCTCTGCACTCTAAATTCTAAATTTATGTAGCCCGTCAGATAACAATTGGGACTTGTTTAAATCTCGCATCTTGTCGGACTCGTCGTAAATGGGAATACCGTTTCAGGAATTGTTGTGACTAATTATTCCATAGGATTCCACTAAACCGTAAAGCCACCCTTTCCAAAAATTGTTCAAGTTATAGCTTTAGCTAAGGACGCGTGTTTTATCAATGAAACTCGTCTGAATGACGTATAAATTAGAGTGACACTCAAGATAAAATCAAAGTCATTAAAGGGATAGTGACGTTGAATTTCGCATACATGGGGTTTTGGTAGTTTTAATTGTTAAAATAGCACCCCAGTAATAATCACCCTAAAGTGAATTTACCTTTCTATGGAAGTTCTAATTTTGAACAAAATTCTCTCATCGCAAACTTCTGAAATTGGGCTTATGTATAGGGGGATTAAAACACCTTAGAGAGACCATTGGAAAATTATTATTATTATTATTTTTTTTTTGTTTAAGTTTAAAATTGGTCACTTCCAAGCCTCGCAAGAGACTCATGAGCGGATTTAGCTGTAAAAATCCCCTCTAGCTCCAAGGATTGGTAATGTAGCCATGGACGAAGCAATACTGAAGGACCGATGGCAGAGGGAGAAAGTTCAAAAATACTTGTTAGTTCGCCTTTTAGCGGGAGATTGTAGCAAACCAGATAGTGGGGGGGGGCTTATGGGGGAATCGACGTTCTAAAGAGGGAAGCAGCTAACGTCTTATTTTGTCTAGATGGCGCTAGATTTTTCCGGGATTTGACTCGGTATTTTTCGCAACCCCCATCCATTTTGGGGCTGAGAAGGGGGAAGTAAGCTTAACATTGGTTGTTTAGTCGCTTAGCATGGGGCTATATGGGCTGCCATCAGTCCTTCAGTATTGTTTCGTCCATGACGTAGCTTCACTCGAGTATGTTTGTTTACTCCTCGTTAACGAACTCCTGAATTTAACAGATTATGCTATTAAAGTCGAGAACTTTTAGACTTGATTTTGATAAAGAGATATACTGAAACTATTTTTGAATGATTTTAAAATTTGAAATTAAACTACCTAACTGCGCAACTCAAACCGATGGTGTCAACCCCTTCTGTCGCATTCAACATTGCTACAGCGACACTGGTACAACCGGCAATACTGTATCAATACCAGCATCATCTTTTGACGTCAGAATATCTATAAAAAGCCGCGGCTTTATTGAAATAATCGAACATCTTTTGTCTAGACGCTTTAGGATACGCTATGTCTAGTACAGGACGTTGTATATCTGGAGGAATGAAAGCAAAAGCGACAAAAGACGATAGAAAATGTCTGTCAGAAGCAGCTTCTCTTCGGAAAAATGACGAGAAAAAATGTTCGAAAGGAGATCTAGAGAGAGTAACATCAGCTAAGGGTAGTGCGAGAGAGGACAGGACAGGACAGGACAGGGACAAGGCGACAGGGTATAGACGCGCGCGTGGCTTGTGCTTTTAATGAAACAACAATCTTTCAGCCGCTTTCTCCGCGTGTCCCTAATACCATCGCAACCCGGCACAAACATCGGTGTTACCACGAGCGTAAGCTCTTAATTAAGATGACCACCCTAGGCTTTTCATAATTGTCACTGATGGACGCGTATAGCTCTCAGCTAGTCAAATTTCAGAGACTCTGTTTTACGAAAAGGGACTAGAATCGTTGAAGCATTACAAGTTTTAATTTATAAATCCATAAATTTACAAGATATCTTCTATATCTATATAAATCAAAGTCCTGACTGACTGACTGATAATCAACGCCCAGCCCAAACCGCTTGCTTTATAAAGCTGAAAATTTGTAGGAACGTTACTCATAAGTAGTAGGCGCGTACTAAGAAAGATTTTTCCGATCCGCCGCCATCTTAATAAATGGCGCCCAGAAATGAAAAAAAAGTTCTCTATGCAACAAAGTCCGCACGTTTCAACCGATTTCACAAATATTTAGTACACTGGTTTAATTTAACCTATAGACGGGCTGAATGGTCTTTTGGGCTCGATTTGTTGCCATTTTTTTAAATGGCGGTCCGAAATTTAAAAACCCTCCTTTATGGAATAATGTCCGCGTGAAAAGTAATAAAAATGTCCCGATGGGCTGACGGGCAACGCCGAGTGCCTTCGCTCCTAGGGGCTACAAAAATATTAGTCATCAGTAAAATCTACCCATTCTTTATATCATTTTGATGGAAGTTCTTATTACACGCGAGGGACGCCGCGGGTAACAGATAGTGTTCCACAAGTATGTCACTACTTATACTTCGCAATGCTACAGACTCACTGAGAGCTAGTTCGAGAACGACGCCAGAATTGACTACACTCGGTTTTGCAGTCCATCTTGTCCTATTTAGTCTTTACCAAGCCTTTGACAACGCCTCAACAGGCGTCGCTTGACCTACGTCACTTCATGACAAGCTCTCAGTAACCAGTGACAATCTATGGAACATATCCTATGATGAACGTGCGATTAAAACGTTACCGCGCTAGTCCCTGTTCATATAGAATATCCTTGACCGTGCTCTTTTTCTGTCAGCTCTTCATTCTTTTATTCGTATCTCCGGCGTCATATAGAGCTAATATGAGCAGTTAATTACTTGCAACGAAATTCGGGTCCACGCTCGGTTCGCGCGCAAATAATGAAGTTAGAGACGAGGGTGAGGAATTTTGCATGGCGCCTGTGTTTTGGTGCTAGGGTGAATAAAGAGAGCTAGGCCTTTGGGACACACGTACCAACACCCTCGAGCGAGGACCCGTAAAACTGGGCAAACACTAGTAAATTGTATTAGAAAATTTGAGTGAAGGGAAAGTTCTAGTGAAAAAATTGGTACGGGAAAAGATGAACTAGCCAGTTTAAGTTGGTAATAAGTATGTGCTCCAAAAATGAAATGTTTAAATTAAGGTTTTTCTGCTTGTTTAACTTTTCGTATAGTTGCTTATTCACTTCAGCCAGACAGTTTTCCTCTTTACTTTTTCTTAATTTAAAAGTTTTCTAGCTAGAAGATTATTATCAATTGGTCTGAGTCTGTAGTCTGATAAAGACCAGGTGATTGATGGCTTGAGTTTATTAGCTAGGTTCCGAAAAATAGTGTTTTTATACATATATTTTATTGTTTGAAAATTTGTCATAATCTTCTTTTTACTAAGTTCTCAGAAAACACCGTCTTCCAAAAAGGTGATAGGATCGAATAGAAGTAGGGTTGTATGGACGATTTTGAGTCGAAAATGTTCTATGGCATTTTGTCCTAAGGGTTACCGTTTAAACGTTATGGTTGGAGAGATGATTTAAGTAATTGGAATAAAATGGTAATTAAGGGGTCATCAGTAAAACACTCTAAGGCAAAATGTAATAGAACATTTTCGACTCAAAATAGCCCATAGTGCTCACTGAACTTTGGTCAAACCACCACCCTTTTTGGAACACTTTGTATAAAGCCCCAATTTTGTAATGGGTTACCCACAGGGCCGGAAATAAGCACAGGACGCTGGACATGTCCAATAAAATTTTAAAATGTCCCATAATTATTTTTCAAAACTAAGGGCAGTTGACCAATACATTAGCCGAAGTTTTGATAGCTTGACTATGAAGAAACCATTTTTGCTCACTCCAGTGGACAATGTCCTCCAATTTTTCCAGTCGAACGGGGATCACTGGACACATGTCCTACAAGACATTTTTCTTATTTCCGCCCCTGATTACCCATTGTTCCATTCCATGAACATGTGCTTCCCGTAGCAGACGGCTTTTTAAATTTTTTTATTACTTATTTTAGCAAAAAAAAAAAAAAAAAAAAAAAAAAAGATTCGATTCGAAAATGAAATTGTGCATGTAAAATATGCTCTTACTTTTATACCGAAATCGTTTTAACGTTCACCATCTGAACTTCGATCGAGATCTTTATTACAGAATTACCTTTTAGTTATTAGGTTTTCTTTTTCGATGAACTATATATAGGCTTTTTAAAACTTTGGCCAGAAACCAATTGTTAAGAGCAGCTCTTTGGAAAATTAGAATTTGGCGATAAAATTCTAGCTGCGTGGGAAAAGAAAGATCTACTGGAGATTCTTAAGAGTTTCAAACGGAATATTCCTCTATGGATATATGCTAAATAACTAAAATCAAAACTTAAGTTTAAATTTAATGGAAGCAATTTCGTAATACGCAAATGTACAAATTCGTCTGCGGTCAGGAGAGAATTTGTGAAAAATGAACCTAAAATTAGTTTTGGTTTAAACTTAACCTAAAATAAGTTTTGGTTCAAATAAATTCACATAAAATTGAACTAAAATTAATAAATAAAAAGATTCGCAAAGTTGTTTAAATAATGCAATTTAACACGTAGCTCCTATGGATATTTTGTATAGATGTTTGGTATAAGTTGATAAAATATGGGATAATATTAATTTAAAGTTCGGATGCCCCGCGCCCTATTAACGAGTAAACACTGTTGGAATTAATAAGTTTTTAACTAATTACAAATGTAAATAACTATAGGAGTAAGGGGCTTCCCGCATTTCATGAATCCGAAAATATTCTTCGCTCCTTCTTTTGGGCGCGGAGGAAGTCAGGTTTAAATGTTAATGTACATTATAGCGTGACCGGTTGTTTAGAGAGAGAGCGAACATTTTTGCCCTTTGGCCAATATTAGAGATCCTTACTCCTATAGTTGTTCACTCTTGGCAGAATTTGATTAGAAATGGTTTAATTAGAAATTCTATAAAATTTCAGAACTAATATTTTTCCAATATCGAACAGAAACCGAATGAACTAGATATCAAACGAAGCAAAACCTCGCGCTCAGAATCTCTGATTCAGTATTTTATACAGTATACAGGGTGTTTCTGATAAGTCGCCATAAATTAACGGGGATTTTCTTTGGTCGATTTTGAGTCGTAAATGTATAATTTATATGACATTTTTCTGTCCGGCCCACTGTTTTTGAGTTATGACTTGAGTGTTTTAGGGATGACCCCTTAATTAAATTAGAAATCATTGTCTTTCAGTTTCTTAATTAAAATACTGCAATCTTTTCTTAAAAACAGTTGCCCATACATCTATGCTAGACTTATCAGAAACACCCTGTATAATTTTGGCCCAGAGCCCAGTAAGGATTTGAAGTTTTGAAGCAAATGGGTTAGAAGTTCGCGCAGTTACATTCCAGTGACAACTGGAAGTGTCAGTAGCAAACATTTCGCTACCTTTTTGGAGCACATGTCCCTAGTGTCACTTGACAGCGTTATTACGGTCTATTAAGATATCCTGAACCCTTTCCTTCCAAATGATAAAAACAAATAAAAAATATACCCGAGAGATTTCTTATCCCGATGTAGAAGTCTGTTTAGGCGCACTTGGTAAGTATGGTGAGCGCACCGTGCGCTTCAACAAACCCTCCGTTCTATTTCGTAATGCGACATAATTATATGAAGAGGTCCCGCGTGGGTGTTAATGATCTCGCTAATGCCCTTTTATCTCACAAATAAGCTACTTCTCTGCAAAGTATTTAAACTTTATCTTTGTGTTTTTTCCTATATGTGATATACTCGTAAGTACAGCCTGTATATTTTGATAGAGTACTATAGGGAATTCCTGTCTTTCGCCATCTCGTCGTCTCTCGAGATCAAGGCAAAGAGGACTCGAACTTGAACTTTTCAGTCTCTTTAGGGATGGGGGAGTATTGAATATAACCAAATCTTATCTTTAAGTATACGTGTATATGGCATGCTTATACCGCAAGTTTATAAGATATGTTCCATAAGTGTGACACTACTTATACTTTGTACTGAGAGCAGTTAGAGTCGAGAACGACAAGCGAGAATTGACTACACTCTGTTTTGCAGTCCATCTTCCTATTGAGCCTGTACTAACCCTTTGACAGCGCCTCACTAGGCGTGGCTTTACGAGAATCTATGACGTTTCACTTACGTCACTTAATGACAACCTCTCAGTAACAGACAACCCCATAACTTTAAAATTCTTAATTTGTTTCCCTTTGATTCGTAACACTGTAATTCATTTTAATTATCATCATCATATTGTCATACTGACACAATAAATGATCTCTTTTTAAAAACAATAAAACTCAGTAACCAGTGACAAACTTATGGAACATATCTTATGAACTTACGTTATACCCTTGAGAAATAACTAAAGTCATAACTGTAAACGTATAAAGTCATTTCTATTCAGTGATGTTCAATTTAATATCATGGACTAATGCTTAAGCATAAGTTTAGAAGAAATAAAACTTTATGCAAAATGTTCTAAAAAAGGGTGGTAGGATCGACCGAAGTATAGTGAGTTCTATGGGCGATTTTGAGTCGAAAATGTAACTTCTATGACATTTTGCACCAAGAACCACTGTTTTCAAGTTAGGTTTTGGGCGATTTAAGCATGACCCCTTAATTAAGTTAGTTTCTTACTTAAATTAAAGGGGTTATCCGTAAAACACTCTAATTTTAACTTGTAAACTGTGTATCTTAGGGCAAAATGTCATGATGAAGTAACTTTTTTGACTCAAACTTGATTTCCCATAGAGCCCATTTAATTAAGAACCAAAACCCATTTTGGAAAACACCATGTATTTAAGACTCTATGATAGGCACACTTAATTATCTCCTTGATGGGAAATTAAAATAATAACCCAAAATTTGAAAACTAGGCTAGCACTTCATTAAACGAAGCCCTACTATTATCTACGAAGAACAGACACGTGGTCTGGAAGATCCGATGACATTAGACGTGTTGATACGACTACTTTGACGTGCGAGCTAATTACCATACACGTCTATACCATTAATTGGCTCATACAAGACACGCGCCTCATTTTTGAAAACTAATCTCAGTGCTCAGCCAAGAAGTGATATCTAGTTTACTAGGGAGAAGGTATACATTTTCCACATTTCTAGCTTTATCTCCAGTCCAAACGTAGGTCCGGAGTTAATCTCCGCCTTTAAATTACAACCAGCATCTAATTGGTTCTTGAAAACTCACGTCAGCGCGTCGCAAATGACAAAAATTACGTATTTTCCGATTGAGGAGAGGCGAAATAACCCGGCCTCCTTTTACGTCCCCCTCTTGTATTTTGAAAGGGGGACTGGGACTATGGCGCGCGAATACTTAGGCATCTTAACCTTCTCCCTAGTAAACTAGATATCACTTCTTGGCTGAGCGTTTCAAACAATATAATTAATAATGATAATAATAATTTCGTTTACGCTTCTGAATTAGATTAGAAACTTCACAATATAATCAAGAGATTGTGAATGCATTTACAAAATTACTGTCAACTCAAGTTCAAGTTTAACCGTAAATGAGTTTAAAAATGAATATATTTAATTATCGCGATAGTAATATAATTTTTCAATTCTCTTGCAATGTCACGTATATTAAACACTAGACCCCGCCAAATATGACAGTGACATATCGGTATTTATTTAGTAGTATAGGTTAAATGTAGCTTACCCGTAGAGAAGGGCGGCTCCGGCGATGGCACCCCCGCACTGGGCAATGATATAGAGGAGGGCTCTGAGCAAAGTCACTTTTCTCGTCACGAACATGGTGAAGGTGACGGCGGGGTTGACGTGCGCCCCTGATATGTGCCCGAAACACTGAGAGAGCGTGGCCATCGACAGTCCGCAAGTCATGGCCACGGTGCTGACCGTTGGCGAGTAGAAGCCAGGCCAAGTGATATGAGCCCCGCACAATAAAAACACGAAGAAGAAGGTGGCAAGGCACTCCGCGATTATTGCGCGCCAAAATTCCAAAGTTCGGATCTCCTCGCGCATAGAGCGCTTCCTGTTGATTTGCGTTCTCAGTGATTCCACCTGTCACCACAAAAATAAATAAAAACTCTTTATTGAACGACTGCAACATGCATCTTGGCCGGAAATTATAAGTTTATAAGATATGTTCCATAAGTATGACACTAAATATACTTCGTAATGCTAGAGACTCAATTTCAGAGACTCTGTTTTATGAAAAGGGACTAGAATCGTTGAAGCATTCCAAATTGTAATTTATAAATCCATAAGTTTATAAGGTATGTTCCATAAGTATGACACTAAATATACTTCGTAATGCTAGAGGCTTACTGAGAGCTAGTTCGAGAACGACAAGCGAGAATTGACTACACTTGGTTTTGCAGTCCATTTTCCTTTTTAGTCTGTACCAAGCCTTTGACAGCGCCTCACCAGACGTAACTTTACTAGAATCTATGACCTACGTCACTTCATGACAAGCTCTCAGTAACCAGTGACAAACTTATGGAGCATATCTTTTTAACTTTTGTGAACTTCTATAAGAACTTAGGCATATCGAGCTCAGAGCCAATATAGAAAAAGCTAGGAGAATGGAATGATATTCCTACATAATGAAATCCTTAACCAACGTTTTTCACTTCCTGCCTTTCTATTTATTGGATCATGCCAAAGAGATAGCGAATGTTTCTTGAGTCTTTCATAATAAATTAGCGATTGTATCAACGTATTACATGGCTGAGGTAGATTCTAAAACGTCTCCTAACACCGGCCTAATTGTGTGGTTATAATAATTGTTTTCAAATAATACTTCTATCGCAATGCAGGTGTTTCTGATAAGTTTGTCATAAATTAAGTGGGATGCTCTTTGGACGATTTTGAGTCGAAAATGTTCTATGACATATTGCCGTCCAGGTCACCGTTTTTATGTTTTTGACCCCATAAATTTAATTAAGAAACTGAAAGACAATGATTTCTAATTTAATTAAGGGGTCGTCCTTAAAACACTCAAATCGTAACTCGAAAACAGTGTCCCAATGTCATAGCACATCTTCGACTCAAATCTCCCATAGAACATCCCCCTTAATTTATAGCAGACTTATCAGCAACACCCTGTTGCTTAACACCTTAGTTGCGTTAATTTTACGCAAGAAAAAATGTTGTATTTTAAACTAATATTGGCTTTTAAACCATACACAAAGGGGCACTGAGGAAATTCAAACTGACAAATTTAAAGAAATTGATTTATTGAAAATATCTTTCTTTTATCAGTAAATGTTATTTATCACGTGACAAACATTGCAACAAGTTTCTTAGCGTTTATGAAAATATTTCAAAACTTCAATCGTTTGTAATTACGGATAAAAATTCCAATATCTTTGCGATAAAAAAATAATAAAGAAAAACCGAACCCACTTATAAGGCAACAGGTACACTTGTATTACTCAAGGATTATTTAAAATGTCTAAGGATAGAACGCAGAGAAGGAAATATCGAAGGTAGATGTTCCAAACGGTACCTAGCGGGCACAATCGGCAAACCGGAAAGCCAATATTTTGAAGCGTCAACACGTGACCGGGTTCTTGAAAGTTTTGTTGCTCTCTACAAAAACCTAAGCCTTGCCTATTAAACTAAATTAGTGTCAACTCACCTCGTATATTCTTGCACTGAATGTTTGCTTTAGTCAAGGATTATTGCTTTAATCTATTATTAAAATTAAATTATGATTTTTAGGAACTAACCTCATTCTTGAATCTTGAACTAAATGTTCTTAACGACCGTTGACAATTCGAAAAAGAACTCTATAGGGTTAGTCCCCCTATTATCGGACACATTTTAAAAAATTATGGTTAAATGTAAGGAAATCACAGAAAACCTTTGAAAAGTTTATGAAATATATATTTTGAACGTTTCTGCACCTAATGGTATAGAAATAATTCCAAAAGAACGATGTAATGTTGTCCCAATCATGGATTTTATTCGGCAAGTATCGTACCCTATTATCGGCTATTTGGATGTTGATTCGGACACCCATGTTCCATTTATCGGACGCCTATACATCCAACTCGGACACTGGGATCTCAGAATCGGACAGTGGGTCTTTGTAGCCCGGACACTGGGATCTCAGTATCGGACAGTGGGTCTTTGTAGCCCGGACACTGGGATCTCAGTATCGGACAGTGGGTCTTTGTAGCCCGGACACTGGGATCTCAGTATCGGACAGTGGGTCTTCGCTATCGGACACTGGGATCTCAGAATCGGACAGTGGGTCTTTGCTATCGGACACTGGGATCTCAGAATCGGACAGTGGGTCTTCGTTATCGGACATTTGGATCTCTGTATCGGACAATGGTTCCTCAATTGGAATACCAATTTTTTTTAACAATAAAAGACCCGTGAAAATTGTTACTTCTCTGACACTTCTGGATCCATTCTGAACATCACTAACCGCTTTAAGCATTAAATATTTACAATCCCTCTCTTATTGTAAGCCTACGTTAAATATTTGTCTTTAAAACGTGTTTGAAAGCTGTCCGATAATAGGTTTTCTACATTAGATACGATTCGCGTTTTATTTTCATGTAAAGAAACCTAGAACTAACTGTTACAGTAGCAATTTATAGAAAAAGATTCGGGCTTTACAGCCATACACATAACTTATAGTTGGCTTCTATTTATATACCTCAAAACACGATTTAAAAATGGGGGGAAGAATTTTTCCGGCCCCTCAATTAGTTTTAATTAATCAAAAAAATTGGATATCTGGTTCGTTCGCGCTTTCCTCCTCTGACATCGCGCCCCTTCTCTGTTTTTACATGCAACATACAGATTTCGACACCCTCTTTAAAACTAGGTAACTTACAGTGTTCCTTTTTTCCCCGGCAGTTTTATAAACAACTTTTTAAAAATGTGTCCGATAATAGGAGCGTCCGATAATAGGGGGACTAACCCTACAGCATGCTTTCGAAAACTATTTCTCTTTCGTCTATGCTTTCGCGATAATAAGATAGATGGCGCCATATTTATATTTCTTTTCCGTTTGACGCACCAAAACAGTAGGTGGAGAAGAGGGGGATGGGTTAAAATTTCGGAACAACTAGAGAACAGTCCCTTACTATAGAGATCTGTATGTGCGTTTTATCCTTAGACATTTTAAATAATCCTTGTATTACTCAAGCTAAAAGCCTCTGTATTTCAGTACTTTTCTCTTAAGATAAATCTTATATGTAAGTACTTGGATGGTTTAAACCCCTTTTTATTAAAATTCAAATAACTTTTTAGTTTTCGTTAAAATATTTTCCATCATCATCCGTCTGCTGTACAAATTTCTCCAAAACTTTCCCTGGTCAGAGGCTTGCGATATAGTTTGTTTGGGAATTGGAAATTCAGAAAATATCTCTGCTCTCTGTGACCCAATTTTCCTTTCCGATTTAAATTGTCCTCGTAAACTAGGCCTACTAAATAAGTTAAGAATGACCTCCAGACTTATAATCTGGGATTAATGTAACGAAACCGGTTTGAATAATTCTCAAATATTTCATTCATTATATTAAACTCGCCTGAGGAAGTTGTAGTCTGGATTTATGGTTTAGAATGTTTAAAGAGGACTCTAGACTCTAGGGGGTTTGACTGTCAAATATGGATGGTTATGTCAACAAATATTTACTCATGGTACATCATAAGTTTCTAAGACATGTTCCATAAGTATGCTAGGGACTTATTGAGAGCTAGTTCGAGAACGACAAGCGAGAATTGATGTCCTACACTCGGTTAATTTTGCAGTCCATCTTCCTATTTAGCCTGTACAGGGATAGATTTAATTTTAGAAGTAGGAATGGAGAACAGAGTAATGTGGACGCGCGTCAAAGTCCCGGACCCCCTTCCACGGGACGGAGGGGTATGAAAGAAGAGGCGGGTCATACTGGGCTATGAGTCGGACTGAAGTAAATACTAACCGTTCTCCATTCCTACTTCAAAAATTAAATCTATCCCTGTTCTGTACTAAACCTTTGACAGCGC
Organism: Phalangium opilio; assembly: GCA_019434445.1. Classification (NCBI taxonomy): domain Eukaryota; kingdom Metazoa; phylum Arthropoda; class Arachnida; order Opiliones; family Phalangiidae; genus Phalangium; species Phalangium opilio. Next base: position 108,283 of record JAEQBA010003564.1, on the reverse strand, counting down.
TTCTGCAGGCGTCACTTTACAAGAATCTATGACCTACGTCACTACATGACAATCTCTCAGTTACTAGTGATAAACTTATGGAACATATATCTCATGAACTTATGTTCATTATATACATTAAATTTGAACGATTGTTGACTTCCCTCCTAGCTAGGCCTAATGGAAAGCCTTATTTTAAATTTAGTACTCTAAAAGGTTTTCATTTACAATAGCAAATTGAGACTCGCGTTGTTGTTTATACATGATTCGCAAAGCGCTAATATCATTAGACTCTCGAAACATCTATTCGTACGAATTAATAATCTAGCATCCCATTAAAACCTCCAAAATCTATACCAAATATACGTCCAGTATGCTTAAGCTTAAATTCTTAAATATGTTGACATAAAATCTCGAGAGGTTTGAATAGTGGAAAAAAAAGAAAACTTTCAGTATCAATTTAGGCAAACATTCCAACTTGACAAATGTCGAAAAAATTCTCGAGAGGCCGCTTATGGAAAGAACTCGATAGTGAAAATCAGCTGATTCACGTCGCGTTTACTGACCTTGTCGATAAGGTGGAGAAAGAACGCTTCCAAGGAGATGGGAGCCATGGGACGGCCTTCGACGATCATGGGTGAAGATTCCAATCGGGAACGTCTGGACCGCGATCTGGACGTTGAACCCCCCGCAGTTGCCCCTCCTTGGACGGACCTTATTGAGGCCGCCGTAGCGTAGGGTTCGAAATCACCGTCGTAATACGTCCCACCGTCCTCTCCGAAACTTTCGGCTCCGTCCCCCGCGCGTTGACGCCGGGACGACGAGGGTTTGCGCGTAGAGCGCTGGCAACATGTGCACCAAGACAGCCTGAATAATTTCAACCGGGAACCCGGGGACGAGCGCCAATAAACAACGAACGCCGGAGTTATCCCTCTGTAACGCCGCAAAGCCGAACCAAAAGATCTCCTCCTCTCTTAACGCGAAAAGCCCGAGAGAATCAACAGCCACTAGTCTCAATAGAGGACAACTCGCAAATGAATGAGAACGGAAGAGAACCGTGCACCGGAGTTACCACCGGATCGACCGACACACTGACACTGGCTGGGCCGCTCTCGCAGTCTCTTTTCCCACTTGCTATCGCGTTCTCTACAGTACGCTCTCTCTTCCGACGTACTATGACGCTATGAGCGCGGCAGTTTAGTCTCTGGCAGGGTTTAACGGAACGGCAAACGCAAACCTCGCGCTCGTGGGGAGGGTTTTAAACATTTTTCTCCTCTCCAGTCCCCCTATTATACTTTCTCTAAATTTTTCCCTCTTTCTTTGCTAGTGGTGGAAATATAATAAGAAAATGAGGAATTTCTTTCTATTCTTTGATATTTTTCCGTCGTTACGCTTATTATTAAAAGTACGTTAGTTGAAGTTTTAACAAAGTTTTAGAGAATGGGCTAAGTATTCTGTGAATTTTCTGTTTATTTTCACTTACAATAACTGAACGTATCCTTACTTCAAATTATCATCAGTGCCCTCACAATTTTTCAGTTCGGTTGACTAAATCTTATTAGTTTTCAGACTATAATAAAGGATTGATACGCCAAGAGGCCAGACTAGTTGGTACTGCATTTTGTACGCCAAGTAGCCCGGCCTCCTGGTGTAAATGGTATCAATCATCCTAGCCTGAAAACCATGTAAATCTATAAAATTCCCAGTCGAAGCCGCTTTACTTTGAAAGCCTAAAATTTTAATATACCCTTGAACAGTATTGTTACCTTGGAAAGTGAAATTTTGCAAGAACATGTACCTTAATCCCTCGATGATTTGGTAAAATGGTTGCCACAACATTTAAAGTTTTCCTTACGTATTACCGTCCGCACTTTCGAACAGATTTGTCTTAAATTTAGTATACTAGTTCATTTTAATTATATCCATAATGTTTTTATTTTAAACGTGCGACCATATTTCAAAATGGCGCCCAAAAATATTATCAAAACTTCTTGACTAGATTTTAAAGATCATAAGTTTGTAAGATATGTTCCATAAGTTTGACACTACTTTTACTTCGTAATGCTATAGGCTTACTGAGAGCTAGTTCGAGAACGACAAGCGACTAAGCGAGAATTGACTGCACACTGTTTAACAGTCCATCTTCGTATTAAGTCTGTATTAAGCCTTTGACATCGCCTCACCAGGCGTTGCTTTACGAAAATCTATGACCTACGTCACTTCATGACAAGATCTCAGTATGCGGTGATAAACTTATGGATGGTCGTTATCGCACCTTCCTAGTGGCGCATGCTAATTGCTGGGATTTTTAATAGCGTTTGGCTACTTAATAGAGCCTATCACCGACTGAAAAATGATAGCCTATTTACCTTGAGTTCTCTGAAGTCCAAAAAACGTCCAAGTTCGCAATTTCTTAGAGTCTCTAAGCTAAGTTTAGAGTCGAGTAATATCCAAAGTTTTGTAACAAATAAAAAAGAAGTGATCCGAGTTTTATTTTGCCGTCTAAAGTGGCTACATGTGAAAATTTTGAAAGGGTCTAATTTTACAAAGGAAATGCTTTGGTATTTATACCTTTTGCAAAGGGGTTGGTCCTGCCCAGTACCCTTACCAAAGGCTGGGTCCGGGGGACCAATGAACTTTCTTTCTAGGGTATAAGTTCTTGCTCATCCCTATAGAAGTGGTATTTTTCCATGAAAGGTTGATTTTGAAAACACCTGACACCTGGTTTTTGTCGGTTTTTCCATTTTCGTTAAGTTTCAAAACATGTTGTTTTCGATTTCTATTTCTATTTTTTACATTTTATTCTAAAATTATTTGATGTTATTTATCTTTAAGTTAATTTACTTTAATTTTGATTTAATTGAAATTTCTCGTGATATTTTCTACAGTCGTATGATTTACCCGACAATGCCAGGCCCTTTCCTACTAGAAAATATTATCAAGGATCATTGAAATCCACGCCGATCAAACTTTTTCAAAATTCATATTGAAATCTAAATTGATTCATAGTGGGGTTGTGTCAATTGAAAAATCGATAAATAATTATAATATTTTACATCGAGTAACGATCTTCTGGCAAGGTATATCGAGTGTAGATTTAATCGTGCGTAATCTTTAAACACGTTAGGAGGCTGGCCGGGGTCTGAGCTCGAGTTATATTATTAAGCCTGCCTTTTATACCCATAAAAAGAAGTTTGTTTTCTTTGCGATTATACGGCTTTTATACCGTGATTCCGGGAAGCCGCTGACTGTTTATCAGGTCTACATGTACACCTCTCTTTATGATAGCCGTAGCCCAGATATGAAAGGTATACATACCATCATTAGATTGAGCAAAAATCGTCCCGAGGATTGTAGAGTAGGGCTATATACTTTTCCCGTGTTTGTTGTGAAACTACGCAGACTAGCAGCGGCTTTACCAAAGATAAATGTTTACCCTTTTTTCCCAACTATCATATAAGCTTGTTATGTAATAAGAGTAAGTTAGACCGTCACATGAAAGCAGGGAGAAAGAGGTAAGATGGAGAGGTAGTTATGATGGGCGACCTGCGGCACATGAAAGTCTTCCAGTGTACCTTGCGCACGCCCCTACCCCTTCGGTTGGCGATTGTTGAGTGCTGCCGCGTAGCGCCATTGTATTTTTTTTTTTTTATAAAATCTAGCTTCTATTTTTAAGACAGAGGGGGCATCCTTTACGTTTGCGTACCGTACGACCCTACCTAAAGGCTGAGGATGCTGGGAGGACTTTGGTGCCGTTACGTAGATGGGGGTACAGACTACAACGTTATAGGTATGTAGGTTGCCACTCCATCTCTCTCTCCTTCAAGATGAAATATCTAGCAGCAAGGAGAACTGACGTAGCCCGTATTAGGGACCTTCTATTACTTTTCAAGTCCCCATTTTTAAATATGGCGGCAAATTGAACCCCAAAAATCATTAAAGCGTCTATTGAATACAGGGAACCAGTTTACCGAAATGCTTCTCTACATTAATAACAACCATTTCTCAAGATGACTGCAGATTAGTGAAATCTTTCTTAGGCCGTACCTTAGCCTTCTTGGTCAAGTGTTTTCTTCAGTCAGGCCTTTTACTTTTATAGATATCTGAATATTTCAACCTTAAATTCAACAGCAGTCTAACTACCACATTATTCTTAATTATATTTGCATTTAAATTTTATAACGCCTTGGTCATAATTAGGTGATTTACAGATAAATATTTGAATCGCCCACACAAAGGATAGACTAGCTCACGATTTAGTTTGAAATGCATGTTAAAAACCTTTTCGGCTCAAGCTCAGCCGTTGTTGTTATACACGCTTGGTTGTGGCTTTATTTGTCCTTAGGTTCGGTTATGAACTCGCTCATAATTAATTTCATTCTCGTTAATCAAGCTTTGTATAATCTAAAAACAAAATAATATTTTCTAGAGCGTAAGGAATAATTCTGAATATTGAAAGTCAACTAGGTAATAATGATCTGAGACTCCGTCCATAGCCTTGGGCACTCCGCTCACTCACTATACAGAGTAGAAATCTTCGCGTAGGACCAGCCTAGATGCTTCTCATAACGCCATATCGGTATCGGTACCGATATTTGACTTTAAACGATATTTCGGTATTGGTTGAAAATGAACCGATATTTTTCCTTAAAAAATATCGGGTAGAAATATCGGTTCATTTTTAACCGATATATCGGTTAAAGTCAAATATCGGTACCGATACCGATATGGGATCGGTATCGGCCCATCTCTAGTGTTAGGAGAAATATCTAAATTGGTCACTGATGAAGGTTTTCACCCTGTATAAAACTTTTTCTTGGACTAGCTTTGTCTATATCGATTACCTAGCAATAGAAATAACATTACCCTTGCAGCGCGTCTTTGTATTTGAATGTTATATAGCGGGGGGACATTTTCTTAATCCATATTTTATACGCTTTTCTTTATATAGTAACTCTATAGTTACGTAAAAACCAACGCATGCGCTGTAGAAACTTCCTGGTGCCTCTATACTCTTTGTGACGAATAATGGAATATTGACTTAGGATTGTTGTGTTCTTAAACCTCTAATGCTATATACGAAATCACAACAATAGAGAAAAATAATACCAGAAGTATATAATACTTTTCTTCGAGAGAAGTGTACCTGCACAAAGCGGGAGGGTAATGGTAACATGATTCTTCCCAACATCATTTTACATTTGGATTTTGGAGCAAGGTTACTAAACCGAATCACATACGCCGTAAATAGTTCTCTCATCGTTACTCTATTAGCGCTTACCTATTTGCCAAGGCGCATGCGCTTGTGGATTTTTGTCCCACATCAAGACAATCAAAGTTTGTGGGTTGATTGCTGAGGATTTAGTACCGAACAGTTACAAAATTCACCCCACGGTGCGATGCCCATCTGAACTTAGTTTGATGAGCGGGAGACCAAAAAAAAGGTGCATGAGCCTGGGATGAATCATGTTTCATCCTTCTTCTATTATCCCCATCTTGTTGTCTTAAGATGGGACATTGATGGGTATGTGGACAACAAAGACTTTAGATATGGTAATTCTAGAGATGTGAAATTACCGTAATTTTTAAAAACGGTAATTTACCGGGTAAATTACCGATAAATTACCGGTAATTTACCGATTGAAATTTAGGGAACACAAAAATTACCGTTCAGCCGGTAATTTTTGGTAATTTATATTTCCCTGTACTTACAATCCATTACTTTAAACAACGTTTAATTGTGATCACTATCTTGACTGCTTTACACGTATTTGCGGCTTTTGCTACCAAGACGGCAGCCGTGGCCTTTCTAATCTGATTTCTAATTAAAGATTTATTAAAAGACTAATTTGTAGTGCAACTTTGTAAGTACTGGCTAGCGAGTAGCGCCTAGTGAGTCATTTTGAAAGTAAACACAGAAATAATTGATCATTTAAGTGTAAAATGAAGTTTTAAGGCGTAATAAAAATGCTTGGTAATTTACCACGGTAATTTACCGCCGTAATTTACCGGTAAATTACCATTGTAAAATTACGGTAAGATATAAAACGGTAATTTACGCGGTATTTGGTAAATTACCGGTAATTTACGGACGGTAAATTACCGACTCACATCTCTAGGTAATTCAAACAATAAGGACTTTGGTGGACTGGTAACGTTGACGTCATATCTAACGTCTTCGGATTCACATGCCGTCCGGATGTTCCGGCTTAACCCTATTACCAAGCAGACGATTCTGTGGTACGTCCCCTTTTTGAAAAGGTCTTTTTAACTTTAACACCCCTTCATCGGTTTAGGTAAACATTTTCTTCAGAATAAATGCAAATCAACTTCATAAGTTTATAAGATATGTTCCATAAGTTTGTCACTGATTACTGAGAGCTTGTCATAAAGTGACATAGGTGCAGGAACGTATAGATTCTCGTAAAGAGACCCCTGGTGAGGCACTGTCAAAGGCTTAGTACAGACTAAATAGGAAGATGTAAGTCCTGCAAAACCGAGTGTAGCCATTCAATTCTCGCTTGTCGTTCTCGAACTAGCTCTTAGTAAGTCTCTAACATTACAAAGTATAGGTAGTGTCATACTTATGGAACATACCTTATAACTTATAGTTGTAAAAGAATGTAAGTCACCATAACTTTTCAAATCTTTGACTCTCCGAAATATGAGCGTGTTAACGACGGATCGGTAATGTTATAATGATAAAGCTATGTTCGATTTTACTCTATTGTCCCAAGAATGTTCGCACAATAACGTGCCATGTCGCGTTTAGGATATAGGCTAGTCTTAATATAATATATAGCAATTTTGATAAATGATTTTCTTCATCTCGAGGCCATAGTTATGTTTCAAGCCTTGTTTAGAAATACAGGGTATTCTGCAAGAGTGGTGGAAATGTTGATTTATTGATCTTGGAAAATACGCTAACCTTATCATTGAGTCTTGTTTCTGGTAAAGATTTCAAACCACCTGGTAGGCTTAGGCCTAAACCGTGAGAAATCCATAAGAAACTTTCCTAAGCTGACAATTTAAGGTAAAGTGTAAAGAAGGGACGAGGAATAATGGGAGCGGTACCTAAATTTTCTTCTCTCTTATCCTCTAAGTATTTAGAGGTAATTTGACATTTCAACCCGTCTTGCCCACGACTGGCAGGAGCCATAAACTTAGATAAGATCGCTATCCCATGTCGTTTTTCCGTCTAATTGTCATGGGACCAGCCATGACCTTTGTATAAAGATGAAATTTCAAGATCAGTGATTGGCTAAAGCCTTAACCCCGCTTCCGAATACGATAACTTCTCTTTTTTGTAGTAAAGAAAATATTTGTATTTTATTCTTTTCTCCATTCCTCAAAGCTGGGCCTCCAAACCGAAGGTTCGATACTTACCCTAGGATCGAAAACCATAGAAATTCCTTCAGAAATTTACCTTGAAATTTAATCGTGGAGTAAAACTTTTGTGTTGAATTTAAGCAAAGTACTGTCGTTTAATTTAATCAAAACTAAATCATTGGTCAGGAAATAGGTACGCCATAAGTTAATAACATATATTCCTTAAGTATGACACTTCCTTTACTTCGTAATGCTAGAGAGTTACTGAGAGCTAGTTCGAGTCGAAAACGACGCGAGAATTGACTACTTACACTCGGTTTTGCAGTCCATCTTCCTATTTATTCTGTACCAAGCCTTTGACAGCGCCTCACAAGGAGTCGCTTTACAGGAATCTTTGACGTTTCACCTACGTCACTTCATGAGAAGCTCTCATTAACCAGTGACAAACTTATGGAAGATATCTTATAAACTTCATTTAGATAAACGCAACCAACAACCTCTTAATATCTCTCCCAAAGATACTTCAGGATTCGAAAAGTTGATCTATGGGCGATTATGAGTCGAAAATTTTCTATGACATTTTTCTCTAGGGTCCACCGTTTACTAATGTGTTTTAGGGATGACCCCTTATTTAAAATTAGAAGTCATTGTCTTTCAACTTCATAATTAATATTTATAAGGGGCCATCTGTAAAACACTCTAATAACAGCTTTGTAAACAGTGGCCCCTATAGGACAAAATTTCGTTGAACAGTTTCGACATAGAACCCAATGTGCTTCGGTCTTACCACTCGTTTTTTGAACACCCTGTATATGAAATTAATACAGCTGAAGTGGTTATGAGATAGTTAAAAAAATCTTAGCTGTCGTGTGAACGTGAATCAGGAATTTATATACGAAAAATAATACAATTGAGGCGATTTAATTATTTTATGAAGTGCTAATTTATTTTGAATATAAATTTTTAAATTTTATTTGTTTCAATTCAAGTTTAAGGAAGAGTTTCTAATTAAATTTTTGAAATTTAAGCGTTTTAATGTAAATCAAATTTATTTAAACGCCCTAAAATTGAAAAATTATTTTAATACTCTTTTTAAAAACTAAATGAAAATAATTAAAAAATCTAAACTTGTACCTACAGGAAAAGTCAGCCGCTAGAAAGGGCGCGCCGATAGCACATCACATGGCGGCTCTAATGAAAGTGCGCCATGTAAACCCCGTTTAGATTAATGAACAAAAGGTCATTCTTCTCTTTAGAAAGCGTAATTTAATTTAGCCACAATTTAATTAAAGACAAAGGGACTAACTTCCTTAATTCTATATACTCGCTATACGGTAAAGATAAATTACATACGTAAGGTAGTTATCCTTTTGTCAATTAGCATTTTTAGTTCGAAACTAGGCCTAGCGTAGTATCAGAAGTGAGATGAGACTAGAAGTACTGAGCTAACCAAATTCTTCACTCGGCATTAGTGAATATTCTTGATAACACACCAACGGTTGGCCCTCTGGTAGCGGTTTCTGAGTTTTCCCTCCAAAACGTGAGACGCTCGCGGTGGTAGACGGCCAAACTAGAATCAAGGAGCCGCGTCCGTGTTCCGCGGCTTTAGGTTGAGGGGAAGGGGGTAGGAAATTTTTTTGGAACTCGACCAATTTTGTTCTCTCTAGTGTAGGCGCGATGGAAGCGGCATAAAATCCTCAAATTTGTTCACTAGTGCCAGGATCTACTACCAATGCTAGAGCCCTTCACTTCTAGTCTCATCTTACTTCTGGTAGTATGAATGAGGGAGTAGTACCGGAAAGAAGGTTAAAATCCGAAAAGATCGTCCGTCTTCTTGGGCCTTTTTCCATCTTCTTTTTCTTCTCCTGGAATTGAGAAGTCAGAAGAAAAAGTTAAAAAAAAAGGCCACGCCTCTTTTCTTCCACTTTTCCGGAAGATGGTTTGTGCTTTTTTATTTTTTCTTTTGGGTTTCTTACGTTCTCATTCATTGTTAAAGTTTCTGGTCGACCTTAATTCGTTTATAAACTATACTAAAGGTTTATAAGATATGTTCCATAAGTATATTACTTCATTTCGTAATGCTAGAGACTTACAGCTCGAGCTAGTTCGAGAACGACAAGCGAGAATTGACTATACTCGGTTTTGCGGTCCATCTTCCTGTTTGGTTTCTGCTAAGCCTTTGACAGCGACTCACCAGGCGTCGCTTTACCTCGAATCTCTGACCAACGTCACTTCATGATAAGCTCTCAGTTACCAGTAACAAACTTATGGGACATATCTTATGAACTAGTAAATAATCACAGACTAACGGATATAATTATTCGTTGCAAGCTGATGTGGAAAGTAGTGAAATAAGTTCGCGTTTAGTTTTAATTGTTGAACAGGACACAAATTTAGTGAAGTGAGAAAAGAGGTAAGATGGAGTGGCAATGATGATGGGTGATCTGCGGCAATGAAAGTCTCCCAGTTTACCTCGCGTTGGCCCCGCCCCTACCCTTCATAGGCGATTGTTAAGTGCTGCCGCGTAGCGACATTGTCTTTATTTAGACCCAAGGGGCATCATTTGACGTTTCCGCACCGTGCGACTCTATGGAAACGCTGAGCATGCTGGGAGGACTTCGGTGCCATAGAATTGAGTATAGACTGCAACGTTATTGCGCAAGTTCATAAGATGTGTTCCATAAGTTTGTCACTGGTTACTGAAAGCTTGTCATGAAGTGACGTAGGTCATAGATTCTCGTAAAGCGACGCCTGGTGAGACGCTGTCAAAGGCTTAGTACAGACTAAATAGGAAGATGTTAGTCCTGCAAAACCGAGTTTATATAATCAATTCTCGCTTGTCATTCTCGAACTAAGTCGAGCTGTAAGTCTCTAGTATTACAAAGTATAGGAAGTGTCATACTTATGGAACATATGTTATAAACTTATGGTTATAGGTATGGAGGTTTCGACTTCATCTCTCTCTTTCCTTCAAGTTTAATGCGTAGTTTATTACGATCTATAATCTTAATTAGAATCTTCGATCCATTGTAAAACTGATCAATCTGGGGATTATCAGGTCAAATGTTATAATGTCACCAACGTTAATTGTTTCTTAGCGATGATGTGATTTTTTTTCGGTAATTAATTTTCTAATTAAGTCATTTATTTTTCAATACCTCAGTTCAAAGGTTATATCATTCAATATCTATGGATATTTAAGACACTATAAAGAAAATTCTTTGATTGGTCTTAGATGAACTTAGATTTTAATTTCAATAGTTTTGTTTCAAATTTCATCGAAAAGAACGCGGGCTGAATTCCAGGGCGGTTGTTAATTTGCAAATGCTGACCTCACTCTACTTAACAATCAAGAAAACTTCCGACTAGCTGTTATAATTTTATTACTCATTGTTTTCTTACCTTGGCCTCTTTGGCTGCTTGCTCTGGAAACAATGGTGAAAGTATGTTATCCCTTGGCCACCCCTCACGCGTACCAACCCTACGGTTAAAAACACGGTGGAAGAGGCTCCTAAAAAAATTGACAATAGCCTGGGAAGCGTTCTGTATACGCTATCCTCGACGTCCCTTACATAGCCCCTGTTTTTGTGAGGACAAAGAATGCCTCGGAAATATGGAGGGGGGAGCCTCTTCGTTGTCATAATTAAGAACTTCATCGTCATCTCTTTCTCCTCCCTCCCTCCGTTATTGTGTATCCAGAGTTCCCAACCGCGACCTTTTGACCCTTAACGAGTTTTTTCACTATTTTTATTTTCCCTCCTCCTAGTTAACCAACTCATGCAAAACGTAATGATTAAGAAAATGGACTTGTTTTCAAGGGAGAATGAAACTGAATTGGTTTTCAGCGTTGATTGCATTTTCGCTTAATTAATGGATATTTCATTTTCCCTTTGTCTACGTCATTCCTGAGGTCTTTGCCTACTTCGTTCCTGAAATCTTTGCCTACTTCGTTCCTGAAATCTTTGCCTACTTCGTTCCTGAAATCTTTGCCTACTTCGTTCCTGAAATCTTTGCCTACTTCGTTCCTGAAGTCTTTGCCTACTTCGTTCCTGAAGTCTTTGCCTACTTCGTTCCTGAAGTCTTTGCCTACTTCGTTCCTGAAGTCTTTGCCTACTTCGTTCCTGAAGTCTTTGCCTACTTCGTTCCTGAAGTCTTTGCCTACTTCGTTCCTGAAGTCTTTGCCTACTTCGTTCCTGAAGTCTTTGCCTACTTCGTTCCTGAAGTCTTTGCCTACTTCGTTCCTGAAGTCTTTGCCTACTTCGTTCCTGAAGTCTTTGCCTACTTCGTTCCTGAAATCTTTGCCTACTTCGTTCCTGAAGTCTTTGCCTACTTCGTTCCTGAAGTCTTTGCCTACTTCGTTCCTGAAGTCTTCGCCTACTTCGTTCCTGAAGTCTTTGCCTACTTCGTTCCTGAAGTCTTCGCCTACTTCGTTCCTGAAGTCTTCGCCTACTTCGTTCCTGAAGTCTTCGCCTACTTCGTTCCTGAAGTCTTCGCCTACTTCGTTCCTGAAGTCTTGGCCTACTTCGTTCCCGAAGTCTTGGCCTACTTCGTTCCCGAAGTCTTTGCCTACTTCGTTCCCGAAGTCTTTGCCTACTTCGTTCCCGAAGTCTTTGCCTACTTCGTTCCCGAAGTCTTTGCCTACTTCGTTCCCGAAGTCTTCGCCTATACGTCGTTCCCGAAGTCTTCGCCTATACGTCGTTCCCGAAGTCTTCGCCTATACGTCGTTCCCGAAGTCTTCGCCTATACGTCGTTCCCGAAGTCTTCGCCTATACGTCGTTCCCGAAGTCTTCGCCTATACGTCGTTCCCGAAGTCTTCGCCTATACGTCGTTCCCGAAGTCTTCGCCTATACGTCGTTCCCGAAACCTTCGCCTATACGTCGTTCCCGAAGTCTTCGCCTATACGTCGTTCCCGAAACCTTCGCCTATACGTCGTTCCCGAAACCTTCGCCTACACGTCGTTCCCGAAACCTTTGCCTATACGTCGTTCCCGAAACCTTTGCCTACACGTCGTTCCCGAAGCCTTTGCCTGAATTATAACCTCGAATTTTGGTCTGAATCATCCCTGAAATTTCTACGTATTCGGTGCCCTACCACTGTTGTTAATATTCTCCGTGAACTTCTATGCGAGTAGTTAAAGATAACGAACGGTTCTAGACTCTTCTGTCAGAGTGATGAGAGGTGTTCCATAACAATTCCTCTCTTCGCTGTGGGATCATGTTGAATCTTTTATTTCAATGGAATATATCTGTAGCTATTATAGTATTAAAATATTGCTACCAAACCCACTTCAAATGAAATTACGAAATGATTATGTTCTGTCCGTCAGCTAGGGTCGATAAATTTCACCTCACTCCTTGGTTTTCCCATTTTTATTTTATTTTCATATTGTCTTCCCAAATTTCGGGAACAGAGTTATGGATTTATCAAACATTCGTGGCATTAGATAACCGGAAATTTATGTCACTCGTTAGCTCAACCCGTCACCGTTAAATGCGTGGGGGCCGGGAACTTGCATCATTTAAGTCCAAAATTTTACGAATAAATTAAACCCCTCGATGGAACGTTGTTTTAGGCTCCTTATGAAATGGTGACATTCCATTCTTATCAAATTAGTTCTTTATTAACAGGGTTCGTACGAAATTTTTACATTGGAAATCCCTGACTTTTCCAGGTTATCCCTGACCAAATGTTGCCTATATCCCTGACCATTTTAAGGTGTTTACCAGAGCCCACTTCATCACACCTGGCTCATATTTAGCATTGCATGAAGAATGGTTTGATGGCCGCGCATGAGCAGTTGTAATGTTTGGCGCCATAAGTTTTACGCTTCTGTGGAGTTAACATGTAAAATAAACTACGATGGAGGTGTTTTAGATTAGAATATTTTGTGATTTAATATTGAAATAAAATGCCTAGAATTTAAACCGAGAGAGTAAAATTAAAACCACGTTAAGAAATATACAGTGGGTACGTTCAGTAACCCTCCTTGATGACGTACCCAGTGTTTAAGTTCTAACGGAAACGGTGAAATGATAATTAAAATCACTAAGCCTCGGCGACCGTATGGGATTGGGATCATCGCTTCATCGGCGGACATCGCCGATGCCGTGCCGAAAGCGCCGCGTTAACCCGCGTATAACACGCTCGTAAGCCTTGGCGCCCAATTAGGTCTGTAGAATATTATAAACTACCTCAATTTTAGCCTATCAATTGAATAAGATAAAATTTCACCTAGAAAGTTCAATTTATACTTTTACAACCATTAGTTCAACACTGTTTTATAAAAATAAACTCCAATGTCTAACTAGTAAGGTAAAAGCAATGGGTACAAAAATACGACTGGCAACAAACATTCTTTCTGCGCATGCTCATCTCTCGAGAATTTTACCCCCTTTTACCCTCGCTCTACTGGTGAAAAGGTCTATTTCCGCCCAGCCATGGAAATAACACAGGTTTACAGGTCCAAAACCACTTTATTAATTGCTCGGACTAGTTTTTTTATTGAACAACAGAGGGTCACAAGTCCTAAGGACTTGCTTATTAATTCTAAACTTAAATATTGAAAGGGGACCAGTTTATTATTTCAAAGTTTTCGTCAAATTTCGACTCCTTTCTCATTGCAAGGAGTATTAATCTTATTTCCTAAATATCTCTACTCCTAGTAGTAGTGTCAGGTAGTACTAATAAGTACAGCCTTGCCAGACGTGCGATAATCATAGTACAATGCGATAATTTTAAGAGTTTTTTCGAAGCGTACGATAATTATGACGCTGCACTATATAGTACGCTAAATAAAATAATTCGGCTTCGGCGTGCGATATTTTAGAAGGAAATCTAACTAATCAGGGCACAAAAGGCTCGCTAGAGGAATAAAATGTTTTAAGTTGTACCGATTTTAGTATAAATACAAGGTGAATGAATCCTCGGAGCGATAATTTTGATTAAAAATTTTTTGGCGTTCATACGATAATGCAGTCAAAGATGGCTAAATAAAATTGTTAAAAATTATTTGATACCATGTAATTTTATATTTATAAATAATTTTAAAGTAGGACTAGTAGTAAAATAAATTGCACAGGGGTAACTGGTCTTGGGGACCAGTTTGAATATTGTTGATGTCTGGGTCACTGGTCCCAAGGACTAGTTGAAAAATGAACCTTATTTCCATGGCTGTAAAATTCCGCCCCTGTTCTTGAATCTTGAAGTCTCTCAAGGGTTTCGTCTGCTCCGCGTTCTGTTGCTAAAACGTGTTTTTAGAGGGAAAGTGCGTTGGAAGTTGGATGCGTATTAAAACGTTATCTTAGAATTTATAATTTAAGTTAATTTTGATTATTTGAATATTAAATATTAAATGGGTCCCTTATTCGCGAAGACTTTTGAACAGTGTCTAATTTGAAATTCCTCTTTGGCTGACTACCTAATTAATTGGACCCCTCCTTTTCGCAATCTTATGGTAAGCTGAATAGATTACTCATATTAGAATGTTTTATGATATCCTCATTCCTGAATGAATAGCCAACATACCTCAGTCAACTAATGTAAATATCCAGCGTGTTGGTAAGATGTTTATGTTATTTCAGCTCGCTCAGTATCTGCAGTTCAACACGTACACTAATGTAAAATTTGGAACTGGATGCAGATTTCGATTGAAAAGACATTTGGATGTTCATTTGAAAACCGGTATGCTCATAAAATAACGCATCTCTCCTTTCAAATATTTACATTCAACTCTTAAGGGATTCCTAAAACGTTGTGATTTAAAGAATCACTTTTTGGTTCATTAGGAGAAGATGAAGTTTAAGTGCGAACAGTGCGGTTTCCAGACAGGAATAAGCTCAACCTTTAAGAATCATCAATTAATTCACAGCGACGAGCGTCCATTTAAATGCGATATTTGTGAATATCGTACCCGAAGGCGGGCTGATTTAAAGAAACATGACGCGATTCACAGTGAAGATCGTCCTTTCAAATGCGATATTTGTGAATTTCGTACCAAAACTAGCAGGTGTTTGAAGCATCATGTCGCGACTCACAGTGATGAGCGTCCGTTCAAATGTGATATTTGCGAATATCGTGCCCGAAGGCGGGCTGATTTAAAGAACCATGTCGCGACTCACAGTGAAGATCGTCCTTTCAAATGCGATATTTGTGAATATCGTACCCAAACTAGCAGGCATTTGAAGCAACATGTCGCGACTCACAGTGATGAGCGTCCGTTCAAATGCGATGTTTGCGAATATCGTGCCAGAAGGCGGGCTGATTTAAAGCAACATGTCGCGATTCACAGTGAAGATCGTCCTTTCAAATGCGATGTTTGCGAATATCGTACCCAAACTAGCAGGCATTTGAAGCAACATGTCGCGACTCACAGTGATGAGCGTCCGTTCAAATGCGATGTTTGCGAATATCGTGCCAGAAGGCGGGATGATTTAAAGAAACATGTCGCGACTCACAACGATGAGCGTCCTTTCAAATGCGATTTTTGCGATTACCGTACCCGAATACGCGGGAATTTAAAGACACACATCGTTACTCACAGTGACGAGCGTCCCTTTAAGTGCAATTTTTGTGATTTCGCAGCCAAATTAAAGAAAGTACTAAAAGACCACATTGCTGGACTTCATCCATCAAAATCTGGAATTGAACAAAAAACTCCAAAAAGTGTTTCGTCAAAACGGAAAAACCAATACGATCAGTCGACCAGCAAGCGGAAATGTGCTTCTGCGAAAGACAATGCTAGAAAACCCAATCAGGCAGACAGGGAATCGAAATTATCAGATTCGAGCGAAGTTCAGTCTGAAAGTAGATCAACTGATGTTGCAGATATTGCGTTCCCATTAAAACTGAAACCAGACGACAAACGACGAAGTTCGCAACCTGAACGAAGTGGGCCAAATACAAACCATGATTCTCCTAATGAAATTGCTCAGTCGAAAGAATTCGAAATTCATTCTGAATCAGATCCCGATGACCCCAGATATGCGAGAGAGTCTAATTCTGCTCTTTCAGAATCTGTCGGTTCCAACTTAAACCAAGGGATTTCATTATTGGGCGGATTTAATGCCTTATGTCCAACCATCACCTCTGAGAAAATTAAGAAAGAACCAGAATCGAGTGATAGTTTTAGTTCAGAGATTCACTTAAATTGTGTAAAATTGGAAAACGAAACTGCAACGCCTCTTCCATCAAATGAAGCCATTTACGGACCGAATTCCGACGCATTGAGGTTGGAATCAAATGTTAAGTGGGTAGAACCAATTGATCACCTGAAGTATGAGTTTGGTTTTCTTAACAATGACGCTGTTGACCAAGACAATCAGTTTACCATCAAACAGTGTTCCATTATTTTGACAAAATTGGAAGATTCGGGGAATTATCATGGATGTTATTACGTCAAGGTGAAAGAACCACCTTATCTCTACGAGGTGGTTAAAGTTAATTTGAATCCCGTCATTTAATTCCATTTTGATATACTTAATCAACGTGAGTCTTATGTCTGTGTGAAGATTTTCAAATGTTACAGCATGCTTAGGGATCTGAAATTACCCTAACTTTAAAGTTAACTTATCAAAATACTTCAATTGACTTTAAGAAAATTCAATAAAGATTTCAAAAGGATTTCATTTGTGTTTTCCATAAATGTTTACTACTGATTTTACTTCTAATTTCCTATCCTATTGCAAGCTTCATTTGTCATTTTGAGAGCAAGTTTGTCCGACGATTTTCAAGAAAAAGTGTACACTATTCCGCCTCTAAACTACTAGAACTGTTGCGGGTTCAGAGTATTTGAAGTTTTTGTAATGAAGTAACCCTCATATATACAGGGTGTTTCTGATAAGTCTGCCATAAATTAAAGGTAGTGTTCTTAAGTTCAAACTGAGTGGGTAAGTGTCAAAGAACATGGGGCCTGCAACATTTAGTTCCGGTGATATGGACTCCCAAACATTGGCCCCTAATAGAAGGAAATGATCACACATATCAGAGTTCAATACTCTTCAATCTAGGAATGTTAATGAACCGTTATCCAGCAGAAGTGTTCAGCGTACGCTGGTAATGTTAAGCTAATTATTCCACATGTGTTATTACTATTTCCTTGTTTGGGATATCAATGTTTGGGAGGCCATATCTCCGTAAACTAAATGTTGTAGACCCGATGTTCTTGTACAATTGCCCTTAGTTTGACCAGTTAAATTATGGTAGACTTATCAGAAACAAGCTTGGAAATCTTAGAGTCTTATACCACATGGTTAAACTGATTACAAATATGTTAACTGTGTACAGAGAATCTGAAATAGATTAGCCCTATAGATTCGCCGTCTTAACTTACCCCTAAAGGCATTGAATTGTATTAAAATGTTATTTTTTTTTTATAATGTTTTGATTTTGGAAATTTGTATATGATCAAAGACCGATTATCCACTTAACCTCTCTTCGTTATCGTCTATACCTAATATGGAAACTCCCTTAGGCATGCTTACGATACTCTATAAGCTAATGCATTATTTACGTTGCCCAATGGGTGCATATGTCTTGCTGTTTGCTTCTCCGAGTCCAGCGATCTAATATCTACATTTCTAATCCGAGCTATACGGGGTTACGGGAGAGTTCAAGCCGTTTCGCTAAAGATCAATCGGGCGCGATTGCGTTGGGGAGTAGAGAGGGAGGAAAAACGAACCAAGGGGAAGCTTTACGAGAACTTAGCCTACGACGAAACTGCGCAATTAGCCCGATTGCCTACCAATTGAAGGGGAAAGTGATGGGAGAGATACAAATCTCACTCACACACTCTCTCTCTCTCTTCCACCAACTGGTATTAAGCGTCAGTAGTAGATTAACTCGATGATTCCAAGGAAACTAGGCCTAGTTATTCTTCATTCCTTAATGAGCCACAACTTCAATTTCTAGGTCATACAAAATTGTAGAATCATATTTTAAGAAATTTTTGATTAATTTATCGAGATAGGCATATTTAGTAAACCATATGGTCAGAGGTGGTAAATGTTCTGCAAGCTTTAGAAGAATTTTATCCTATACCAAATATCTATATTTGCAACATCTTATAAGACATGTTCCATAAGTTTGTCACTTGTTACTGAGAGCTTGTCATGAAGTGACGTAGGTCATAGATTCTTATAAAGCGACGCCTGGTGAGGCGCTATCAAATGCTTAGAACAGACTAAATAGGAAGATGGACTGCAAAACCGAGTGTAGTCAATTCTCGCTTGTCGTTCTCTAGTAACTAGCTCGAGCTGTAAGTTTCTAGCATCACGAAGTGTAGTTAGTGTCATTCTTATGGTACATATCTTATAAACTTATGATATTTGTAATAGCTATAGTTGCCGCGTGTCAGGGAAAACCTGGAAATTTATGGAATTTCAAAATAGGTCAAAACTTAAAGGGTCACGGAATTTTAAGGATTCAACTAAGTTAGGGAATTTGATTGAAGTTGATAAATAATCCAGCTGGGTGATATTTTAGCTAGTTCACGTTTGACTAGACATCGAAATTGTGCGGTGACAATTTGGCTTAAAAACGTCAGGGAAAATAGTAGATAAAAGTCAGGGAAAACCATGGGAACGTCAGAGAATTTGCAGGTTCGTTCGGTAGGTTTGCAGAGTGTAGGCATAGAGCTGAGCTCCTGTAAGCTTTTTTTGGCACTCTTTAAATGTGTTGGTGTGTTTAATTAGCATTTCAGATTCTATTTTTACCATTCGAAAGCGATTAAAATTAGACATGATGTTTAAATCATTCATTCTTCCTCATTATCTAGATCTAAGTATTAAATTTAGATACTTTGTCTACCTATTATTATAATTATTACTTCGTGGTTAATCAATTTCCGTAAACGATGTTCGATGTTTAACTTATAGATGAATCTGAATCGCTCATTCCTTAGCAGTTTGACTTTAATTCGCCTAGATCGTCTCGCGCGTATTGTATGCTAAATCCTGCGAGTAATTCCTCTCGTAGGGGTGTATAGGACTATAGGTATATGCATAAGTTTATAATGCCTCTAAGTAAAGAAATGGCTGCTACTCCTATGGCAATACTGTTTGTCTGGCTCCCTTTAATGAAACCCTATACTCTCTCCGTATCATTTATCACCTCAATTTCAGTACAAAATTGTACTGCCAAGCCTAGCGTTTCTTTTATCCCTTTTAGAATGTTTCAGGACTGAAACCGCCTCTATCTCACGAGAGAGAGAGGTTTTGGGGTTGCTTAAGTAAAATTCGTTCCCCCCTCCCAATGCCTGCCTATACGTAACGTAAAAATCTCCTTTATTCCATTGGATAATTTTTTATCATGTGACCCATTTAGTAATCGTCTCGACCGCTTGGTGGCTGCACCGCGACAGAAATTTCGAAATTTTCTCTCTTCGGATCTTAGCGCTATACGAGTTCTGACGTCACAGTAGCCTGCGAAAGATGCCCAGTTGTATTTGTGTACTTAGAGGCATGATAAACTTATGGTATATGCCTGAACCATGCCTGAATTTATCTAGATTTGTATATAGTCTGAACTCTGAACGCCACGCCGTTCGAAACAGGCCTAGCATGGAAGCGTGATGTTGATGGAAGTTGGCGATTCTCGGCGTACGCTAATTTAACTCGCGAGTTCATCAGAGCAGCGATGCTTGCGCGAGGAAGTTTCAGTCAGTCTTGTTAGACTAACTGCTAACAGGAAGTCGTTTTAGACCTTTCTCATTTCCTTAGACTATACCCGAGTTTCCACGTAAAGTGACACGTTCGCATTGGTGTCTCCAATTTCAACAGTCCTTGATCAGTTTTGGCTCTATAAAACGTGCCTAGATCTGGTTTGGTTCAAGGGTCTTGTATCGAAGCACAGAAAAGCATTGACAATTACTACAATTCACTCAACTCCTAAACAAAAAAAAAAACCAATAAAACCCAATGAAAACTGATGGACTGGATTTTTTTTAATGAAACCCGGGTTTTTTTCCGAACTTTCTTACCTTTAATCGGGGCACAGAAAATCCATGACAATTACTACAATTCACTCTACCTGCAAATGTCAAAAACCAATAAAACCCAGTGACACCCGATGGGTTGCGGTTTTTCAAATAAAAACCGGGTTTTTTCGAACCTTCTTACCTTTTATCGGGGCACAGGAAACCCATGACAATTACTACAATTCACTCAACTTCTAAACGTAAAAAAAACCAGTGAAACCCGGTGGGATGTGGTTTTTTTTAAATAAAACCCAACTTTTTTCGAACCTTTTTACCTTTTATCGGGGCACAGTAAACCCATGACAATTACTACAATTCACTCTACTGCCAAATATCAAAAACCAATAAAACCCAGTGAAATCTGGTGGGCTGCGGTTTTCTAAATAAAAACCGGGTTTTTTCGAACCTTTTATCGGGACACAGGAAACCCATGATAATTTCTACAATTCACTCTGCTTCTAAATATAAAAAACCCCAATAAAACCAGTTTTTTTTTCGAATCTTCTTAACTTCTATCGGGGCACAGGGACAGAAAACCCATGACAAATACTACAATTCACTCAACTATATATATGCAATTCCAATAAAACGCAAAAAACCCCAATAAAACACGGGTTTTTAACCCTGTAACTGGTTATACCATGATTAATTTAATTAGTGGTTTTTATACGCTTTAAATTTATAATAAAACTTACCGGAACAATTTTAAAGAATTGAAGACCTTAATTAGTTCAAAAATGGATTGTATTTCCCGAATTTCCCGCAAAAACTGGCCAATAGTGTCATGATGTTCCAAAGTTTCAGCCAACCAAAGAAAGGAATCGGATTTGAAACTGTTGTTGATGAAGTTGATGAGTAACTCTGAACGGGCCGTAATCTTATAGTTTCTGGTTATCATCATGCTTGTAGACTCCGATATCTTAATTATTCCACCAGGTCTTTGCTGCTATAACGGTAAACCCAAAGCGAAGCGAGAATAGAAGGCAAGGAGGAGAGAGAGACGCGTGGCCGTTTATAGTGATCAGTCAATTTTGCATCATTGTTCTCCCCCGCACGTCCCTAACTGTCCAATACCATCCACCATCTATCTATCCCTCCCCTTAAAGAGGAAAGCGGGTGTAACCTTTTCCCCCTCTAAACATGAGACCAAAATCGATGGATAACGGCTTTTATTAGATAACCATCTAAGCGATGGCAAAGATGACTTCGAATCCTATTAGTCTTTCCGCGTACCTTTTTAGATGGGGGTCTGCATGCCGAACTCTGCGCATCCATTCATCCACCGTAAGAGGCCTGTTACAGTTCAAGAATGGATTTACGCCATTTACGCACTATAAAGCTGAAAGTTGGTTTAATGAAGTAATAGTCTTCATCGAGGACAATTACTTACACTATATTATATAAAATCTACTTGATTTGGACCAAGACTTAAAGAAACAAACGATAAGAGTGAGGTTTATCAATTGACTGCATGAAGTATCAGAAATAGCAACTTTCATTATTAGCACTTTCGCCTCGCAGCAAGAGGGTTCCGGGTTCGATCCCGGACTGTGGCATCGGATGAAAAAACCAGGGTACCAACCCTTCTGCGTAGGGTTTTCAAGTTCTCTCCACACTTGTTAAAGGAGTTTTCCTCCGCGGTATTACCCAGTTTCTCCTTTCCATCAAAACTTGCTGAGGTTAATGGTATTAGTTAGTATTGGAAGCTGTCAGTTGGCTGTGGCATAGGGACTAGTCACCACCTCTCTATGCATTGAAATCGTGACCCGTTGAAATATAGTCCACTGGGACACGCAATAAAGCTTGATTATTATTATTATTATTATTATCATCTCGAAGTCCTACTGAGAGAATGCCTTTCCCCAGCTGAGTCTCTTTCAGATAATATATCAGGGTTCATTCAAACTTGCATGGATTTGGCAAACAAATAATTTGTTGACATATTTGTTTTGGAACATTTGTCAGGTTTGACATGCAGGGGCGTGAAGTATTCTTATGCCTAGGAAATATCCTCTAACACACCTGGAAATGAGGTTTACCAAAGGTTCTATGAACCCTGATATGGGCAACAAATGTGTTAGGAAAAGAACGAAGAACCACTCAAGGAAGATACTACTTTTTCCGCGTACTAGTCGTGTCCCCAACTTTGCCAACAATGATCACGTGATGCCTAAACGGAATTCTTTGAAGGAGAACAGCGAGCCATATTCGAAAGGAAGTCTTCCTAATTAGACTCGTTTAGATCGCGAATAGTTTCAATTTATTTTCTATCCTGCATGGTACTTCTGCCCCAATTTCAAAAACTTAGGACCATTTACAACATAGCTTTAATATTTAGATCCAAGACTCGGAAATGTCTGCGAGCTGTATGTCCAATTATAAATTTACGATAGTCTCGCTTGCTCTTGGAAATTAAAAGGAAGAGATTTTTTAACATTGCTCCATTAGTTCAGTATTTCTTGGTTTCTTTAGGGCCAACTGTAGCTTTAATAGTATCATAAGTTCCTGAGAAATGTTCCATAAGTTTGTCACTGGTTACTGAGAGTTTGTCATGAAGTGACGTAGGTGCAGGAACGTCATAGATGTCTGGTGAGGCGCTGTCAAAGGCTTAAGTTAGGACTGCAAAACCAAGTGTAGTCAATTCTCGCTTGTCGTTCTCGAACTAGCTCTCAGTAAGTCTCTAACATTACGAAGTGAAGGAAGCGTCATACTTATGGAACATATCTTATAGACTTATGACAGTACTAATACCGCTTTCGAAGTCTAATCGACAGGTAATTTTCAAACTAGTTTCAACACCAATTGACCAAACTGGATGGTATCGTTTCACTTCTAATTGTGAACATCTGATTTAGCGTACAATCAAGGGAATGCTTTAACGTCGAGTTCCATTATTTTAGCTATATACATATACGAACGGCATTAAGAACCTAGCCTACGATGCATTGTTTAAATCGTTCCTAATCGAGAATTAAATTCAAAGTTAAATTTAATCCAATAAAAGGTTCAGTCTTAAAGACGTTTGAAGGGCGTTATCTCGAATTTATTCAGTACTTGAAGGAGAGAGAGGGATGGAGTAGCAACCTCCATATATATTATAACGTTGCAGTCTGTACCTCCACCTACAGCAAAAAGGTCTTCCCAGCATGTTAAGCGTTTTGATAGGGTCGTACGGTTCAGAAACGTCGGGGATGCTCCCTGTGTCGTAATAAAAAGAAGCTAGTTCTCATACAAATAGACTATTTCGATGTAACTAAAAGGGAAAGACACGGGGGGTAAAACTTTGCCTTCCATCTCGCTTTTTGGCGAATGCGCCGTAGTCTTTTTGTCGTACGGTTCAGAAACGTCGAGGATGCCCACTGTGTCTTAACAGAAAAAAGCTAGTTCTCATACAAATAGACCATTTCGAAGTAACTAAAAGGGGGATAAACAGTGCCTTCCATCTCGCTTTTTAGCACCTGCGCTGTAGTCTTTTTGTATCATGAGAGCGCGCAAAGACGGCAATGTATCAACCTCGCTGTACCGTCTGTACGTCCCGATTCTGAGGGCTGCCTACACGTTTCTTTACGTTGAAGAGATCTATACAATAGCGCTACGTGGAAGCCCTTAATAATCGCCTGCCGAAGGGTAGGGGGCGTGCGCAAGGTATTTTGGGAGACTTTCCTTTGCCGCAGATCGCCCATCATCACTGCCTCTCCATCTTACATGTTTTCTCCCTGGTCACTCGCTAAATTCCAGCGATCGAAGTAGGCCAGACGCTTTTGAGTCATGGACCCAAATTAGATGCTTTAAAGATATCAATTTAATTGAGTCTATATTGCTAAACATTCGCCTTTGACATAATGTTGCTGAAGATGAAGACCCTCTTAACCCTTGGCTGTAGTGTCAAGCGACACTCGTACGATTTTACATCCCTTAAGCCCCTGACCATTAAAACTACGGATTAAATTTAGGCCTAGCTTCCAAACGATTTGGAGAATTTTCGATTCTTTTAATAAAGTTTTGATCGAAGAAGATTAACCCGAAGTTTAGGGCCTGTGTTTCGTAACTTCTGTGTTTTACCAGGGCTCTACATAAGGCACTAGTCAAGGCATTTGACTACTAAAAAAAACGCCTTGACTCGGAGCCTCCGAAATGAACTAGGCCCATGCGTGTGGCGAAGCGAGAATATTTTTTTAACTAATTTAGTTCGCCGTGTTTTCCCGCTTGGGGGCGCTTACACGGCCGTAAAATAAACAAAGTTCAACCCCGTGACCCTGTCGACTGCTTAAGTATTTGGGCCAAGGTCGCGGATTGTAAGTATACGTTTTTATTACTCTTACTGAATTATTTTAATTGAAATAATTTATTTTGTTGTAATCAATACAATCTAACCGAAAGATTCAATAAAAAGTGGATAGCCCCAAAAAACATTTAAGTTAATTTTAGAATGAAACTTTGCTCTATCATAAAACTTTTATGACTGACCCCTAAAATATCAACGATAATTTAGGGAAGACCCCTGTCACAACGGTGAAATTAGCGCCATCTATGGTGAAAATATTTTCTTTAACAAACTGGATATTTCCCCACATAAAATTTGACATGCATGGGCCTAGTTCATTTCGGAGGCTCCGCCATAGAGATACGGGCTCCGCTTGACTACTAAAATAAATCGAAATCTGGGGGTTCACTAGTCAACTTGACTAGTAAAAAAAATGTCCCAAATATTCGTACTACCAGGAGTTCATAATAACCCCCCTTCGGGGGGAAGTATGAAACTAGCCATAGAGCTAATGGTAAAAATCGCGAACAGCAAGATTCTGTCGTTGCGCATAGAAAAGATTAGCCTGTTTATGGACATACAACCTTACAGTATATCATAGTGGTATCTATGCTCCTTGGTTTTCGTTCCAAAACTTCCGTTGGCTGGGATCTCCGTCGTTAAGAAAAATGGCGACTATAGTGGACGTAGAAACACGTTGCAATTCTTATATTAAAGATACTGCGAATAAATTTGTCCAAACCGTTTTAATTTAACCACGGAATTCTCACTCACACATATCACAGTAAAATATTATTGACGATCGTTTAAATGTTTTATAGAAAACTAGAAACCGCGACTAAAAGCCAACTTCTTAGCCAAGGCTTAATTTACACCGTTCCGACAGAAGCAGACTTGAGGCATTTTCGTTCCCAAAATCACAAGATAAAAATAGTGCTAAACCGGAAGTGTTTAAGTTAATGCGCGTGGGCGGTAAAAAATGGGGTAACTATTTCTTTGGGAGTTAAGCGGTGTATGAATCCGCTGAGCTTTACGGCGAAACTTTGTTGTTACGGGCTTTTTAACCAGTTTCGTACTTCGGGTTATTATGAACTCCTGGTACTACTAAAAAAAATTGGGATAGGGGGGCTCACTAGTCAGTGACTACTAAAAAAAATTGGGATAGGGGGCTCACTAGTCAGGCTGACTACTAAAAAAAATATCCTTATGTAGAGCCCTGGTAGAGAATACTACATTAAAGTATTTACTTATTTCCGCCCCTGTTCTTGAAGTCTCTCAAGCAGGCTTGGAAATAAGGTTTATTTCTGAACTAGTCCTCCGGACCAGTGACCCCTGATGTCTTAAATATGAAACTGGTCCCGGGACCAGTGACCCTTCCCCAATTTATTTTTCTACTGGTCCCAGGACTTGTGGTCGTTCTCTCTTCTAAAAAGATCTCTCTCGGCTTAGGGTTGTATACACAACTGGACTCCTGGAGTCGAAATTTATGTTAAAACGAAAATAATTAAAGAGGTCACCATATCAATTTTTAATAAAAGTAGGAATTAATAAACTAGTCATTGGGACCAGTGACCCTCGCGTTTTGAATAAAAAAAAGTGGTCCAAGCTATTAATAAACTGGTTTTTGACCTGTAAACCTGTCTTATTTCCTAGCCTGCTCTCAAGGCATAGATAATTATCTATGCTCAAGGGTTTCGTCTGCTCCGCGTTCTGTTGCTATAACGTCTTTTTAGAGGGAAAGTGCGTTGGAAGTTGGAGGCGTATTAAAACGTTATCTTAGAACTTAAAATTTAAGTTAATTTTGATTATTTGAATATTAATTATTAAATGGGTCCCTCATTCGCGAAGACTTTTGAACAGTGTCTTATTTGTTCCAGTGTCCTCTTTGGCTGACTACCTAATTAATTGGACCCCTCCTTTTCGCAATCTTATGGTAAGCTGGATAGATTACTCATATTAGAATGTTTTATGATATCCTCATTTCTGAATGAATAGCAAACATACGTCAGTCAACTAATGTAAATATCCAGCGTGTTAGTAAGATGTTTATGTTATTTCAGCTCGCTTAGTATCTGCAGTTCAACATGTACACTAATGTAAAATTTGGAACTGGATGCAGATTTCGATCGAAAAGACATTTGGATGTTCATTTGAAAACCGATATGCCCATAAAATAACGCATCTTTCCTTTCAAATATTTACATTCAACTCTTAAGGGATTCCTAAAACGTTGTGATTTAAAGAATCACTTTTTGGTTCATTAGGGGAAGATGAAGTTTAAGTGCGAACAGTGCGGTTTCCAGACAGGGAAAAGCTCAAACTTTAAGAATCATAAATTAATTCACAGCGACGAGCGTCCATTTAAATGCGATTTTTGCGAATATCGTGCCCGAAGTCGGGGTGTTTTAAAATCTCATGTTGCGACTCACAGTGCAGATCGTCCTTTCAAATGCGATATTTGCGAATATCGTGCCCGAACAAGCGGGCATTTAAGGACACACGTCGCGACTCACAGTGATGAGCGTCCATTCAAATGCGATTTTTGCGAATATCGTGCCCAAAGGCGGTATGTTTTAAAGATACACGTCGCGACTCACAGTGAAGATCGTCCTTTCAAATGCGATTTTTGCGAATATCGTGCCCGAAGGCGGTATGTTTTAAAGATACACGTCGCGACTCACAGTGAAGATCGTCCTTTCAAATGCGATTTTTGCGAATATCGTGCCAAAACACGCGGCAATTTAAGGACACATGTAGCGATTCACAATGATGAGCGTCCATTAAAATGCGATATTTGCGATTACCGTACCTGGAAACGCGGGAATTTAAAGATACACAATGTGACTCACAGTGACGAGCGCCCCTTTAAGTGTACTATTTGTGATTTCGCAGCCAAATTAAAGAAAGTACTAAAAGATCACATTGCTAGACGTCATCCATCAAAATCTTTAATTGAACGAAAAATTACGAAAAGTGTTTCGTCAAAACGGAAAAACCAATACGATCAGTCGACCAGCAAGCGGAAATGTGCTTCTGCGAAAGACAATGCTAGAAAACCCAATCAGGCAGACAGGGAATCGAAATTATCAGATTCGAGCGAAGTTCAGTCTGAAAGTAGATCAACTGATGTTGCAGATATTGCGTTCCCATTAAAACCAAAGGCAGACAACAAACGACGAAGTTCGCAACCTGAACGAAGTGGGCCAAATACAAACCATGATTCTCTTAATGAAATTGCTCAGTCGAAAGAATTCGAAATTCATCCTGAATCAGATCCCGATGACCCCAGATATGCGAGAGAGTCTAATTCTCCTCGTTCTCAATCTGTCGGTTCCAACTTCAAACAAGGGATTTCATTATTGGGCGAATTTAATACCTTATGTCCAACCATCACCTCTGAAAACATTAAGAAAGAACCAGAAATTCCAGAATCGAGTGATAGTTTTAGTTCAGAGATTCACTTAAATTGTGTAAAATTGGAAAACGAAACTGCAACGCCTCTTCCATCGAACGAAGCGATTTATGGCCAAGATTCTGAAGCATCGAGGTTGGAATCAAATGTTAAGTGGGTAGAACCAATTGATCACCTGAAGTATGAGTTTGGTTTTGATAACAATGACTCTGTTGACCAAGACACTCAGTTTACTATCAAACAGTGTTCCATTATTTTGACAAAATTGGAAGATTCGGGAAATTATCATGGATGTTATTACGTCAAGGTGAAAGAAGCACCTTATCTCTACGAGGTGGTTAAAGTTAATTTGAATCCCGTCATTTGAATCCATTTTGATATTTATAAACAATGTGTTATAATTGAGTAATCGTCACAATTACAGTGATCTCATTTCAACAATCTGCGTGTTTTTCCTACCTATGTTTTCAAATAAAGTTACTCGAATTGATGAGTTACTTTGCCTTTAGAGTCAATATTATAGGTTAAGGACATTTTTGTGTTAATATTTCATTTCTTGATGCAGTTAAGGACATTTTTGTGTGTGAATCTGCATTTCTTGATGTTGTAAATTCAAGTTCACAATCACAAATTCAGAAGTTTAAGATAAAATACAGTTTTTCTTAAAATCAAAAGGTTACCCCTATTCACTGTCTATGACAACATTAATTTGACACATTTGGTGTCAAATTTAAAGATGGGGCGTTGATTAATTATCCTTGCTTATAGTTGTTTTAAAACGGCGGTGACCATTTCCCTACTAGAGAAATAATTCCCCATGTTATTTGAACTTATTTCTATGGGAATATTATCAATTGTTCGTCAAACGATGTGATTAAGCGTGTAACTGTTCCCCCCTTTATAAAGCTAAGTTTGACCGGTCGTTTGGGGGAATTCCATTACAGGCCTTTAATCAGCCCTACTTAAATGTCGGGGGATCTTGTGACAACGGTAAGTCATAAAATCGGGGCATGGATGAAGGATGCACGTGAAAAACATTCGACGCTCTACAGGATGTGCAACTCCCTATACTAAAAAGTAGACAAGTCGATACTAGCGCCGCCTGGCTACCAGCGCTGGAAACCCTCGCGTGAAAAATAAAAAATACTGGACATAAGAAAAAAAAACCTGTTTTGCTTCTAGCAGACGACGCTAATGGAAAAAATCGACGGTAGCGCGTGTTTTTTTCTTATGTCCAGTATTTTTGATTTTTTCCGCAAGGGTTTCCAGCGATGGTAGCCAGGCGGCGCTAGTATCGACTTGTCTACTTTTTAGTATAGGGAGTTTGCATTATGTTTTACTGCCCGGTGCAAAGGGTGCATCAATAAACCGATACCACCTTTTAGAGAAGGCACTTCCGTCGTCTGCTAAGAATTGGCCATTTACTTTTAATCAATGATCGGTTTAAATTAAGTTTACTACGGATATGTTGACATTTAATTTATTTAAATGCAAGGTGGTGATGATCTATTGAATTCAATTTGATCTTGAAATGTCAGAAGTTACAAAAAATATGCAACCCTAGGGACATTCTACAGTTTGTTAATATCTTGAACAACTAAGTTTTATCGATTTGGGTTTTTAAAATTTATAGAAATAGCTAACGTAGTATTAGTCAGATTTAATTCCCTTGCATACCCTCCCGGTTGGCCTAATTGGCTTTTAGTTGTCGGAAAATCCGCTAGGTCTGCAATAATAGCGTTAAAGTTTCACCGCCAGCGTCTAAAAATCAACCTTAAATTTCTACAGGGCCGGTAGGCCCTTGTAGATATGACTTGATACCCATTTGTAATGCTAAACGAAAAAATCACCATTTTAGGGTTAGCGTCCCATAGGAAAAGCATTACATTTTACCCGGTTTTTTAGGGAAATTGTCATAGGCGATACGGAAAAACTACAGCGAAGTTAATTTTCGGAATACTTTCAAATTAACAAGCATTTACTAAATGAGAAACTTACCTGTTTAGTTTTTAAATAAATGAAGTCTAATTTTTGTAATTTAAATAATTAATTATTTCTTGAATTCATAGCAGACGACAGTAAGAAAGTTTATTTCATAGCAGACGACAGTAAGGCATCGCTAATTAATTTTTTGATATTTCATCCGAGCTTTAACACTTTATTTGGATTTTCTAATGAACTATAACGCCGTTAAATATCAATACTTTGTTATCAGGTCCAATTTTCGTCTAAAAAAGTAATTCAGGTAAATAATTACAGTTAATAGAGGTTTTAATATCGTTTGAAGTAATTTTTCCACGTTCGTTTTGGCCAAGGCTTAAGTTGAATTTTGGTAAGTCTGTGTGTGTAATATACTCTTTCCTTGAAGGAGAGAGTAATGGAGTGGAAACCCCCATACCTTAAGCGTTGCCTTTGTACCCCTACCTACGGCACCATAGTCCTCCCATCATCTCCAGCGGTTAGGTAGGGTCGTGCCGGACGAAATTGTAAAGGACGCTCCCTCTATCTCAAAAATAGAAGCTAGTTCTCATTCAAATAAAATGGCGCTACGCGGCAGCACTTAGCAATCGCCTACGGAAAGGTAGGGGCGTGCGCGAGGTACACTGGGAGAGATATGGTGCCGCAGGTCGCCCATCATCATTTCCAATCCATCTGACTCCCTTATCCCTGCTCTTTCTGAGTAATGAAGCTGTCTGCTATGATTTTCGGTATATTGGCGCCCTTTAATCTTTCGTCCTTTAAGATTATAAAAAAAGCTGATTTCCAGCTCTGCTTTGGAATTTGATATAGTCTGCTTCGTTTCATGCTAGAAACATATCCTAAGTTCCTAACCCTAGGTTTTACACTTTAAAATACTACTGGAAAGATGACAAAAAGTGTTTTCGCTTGGCAGTTAAGACGGTGGTGTTTACGTAAGCGCAGTTAATTCAACACTTACATATGAGGTATACAGGGTTTCATTATTTTTTAATTATATATTAATTTTATTTTGGCTATTCTCAGTGAGCATTCATATGTTCGAACGCAATTTCGGATTTTTGTGGTCTTCCAAGTCTCCAAAACTGTAAGTTTAACATTTTAGGGCAAGTTATTATAATAATCAAGAATATGTATAGATCATCAAGGGTATAAATAGGCAACCTAAGACCCATTTGATTTATGATGTAATAGATCATGTTAGGTTTATATTGTGTATGTCGGTTGAATAATAGAACATATGTATTCAAGTTATACCAATATCATAAATTATTTTATTAGCTAAAATCCATTAAAGCATTACAATAGAACTAACTAGTTCCGCGTCATTTTCCAGAGTGATCTCTAACGGTTCTCTCTAGAGATCCCTAACACGCCCCTATCGGTCAACTCGTGAACTAAGTCTTATCAGTAGTAGGTGTAATCTGTAGGCGTAATTACGTTGTTACAACAATACTTTCCCTTTTTTTTTTTTTAGGGAGCTCCTAGCAAAAACGAGCTGGTTTCCTTTTTGTGCGTCGTGGTCGGTTTTGTATTCCGACTGTTGGCGCTACTGGTTGCTTTGCCGGGGGTGTCTCTTCTGTACTGGGTGAATTTGAATTCCTATCGTGCGAGGAATGATTTTCTGAATTGGGTATGATGTCCAGTCGAGTCTGGTTGGTCCCGAGTGGTTCCTTTGCTGGGGTTTGAATTCCTTGTTCTGGAACTACCGGAGGTTCACCAACGTCTTTGTCAGGTTCTGGAGCTTCTAGTACTGGATGTTCATCTCCCTGAAGATCAATATCTGTTTGTGGCTTTGGTAGCTTTGTAAACTGCGGCTTCTGACTTTGGTTGGATACTTCCGGTGTATTCGGTGTTACTTTGATGTCCGAGCTTCTTCGGCGTATTTGATTTTGGTGCCTTCTAATTATTCCAAAGTCTGTTTCTATTTCAAACATGGTTGTTCCAAGTTTACGTTTTATTCTTCCTCTTAGCCACTTCTCTCCTTTACCAAAGTTCCGGGCATATACGGGGTCTGAGTTCTCAAAACATTTTCCCTGGGATGTTCCTTCCTTTTCCGGATCTGAGCCTTGAGAGTTTTCGTGTGGAAACTGTTTCTTCGGGTTACACAGATCTAGCCTAGATCTTATTTGTCGACCCAACATTAGTTCGGCTGGTGATTTTCCCGAAGAATTTGGTGTTCTCCTATTGTTTAAAAGAATTCTTGCCAATCTTGTTTCAAGGGTTCCTGTGTGGAAAGTTCGTAACCCTGCGTTTAGCGTATCGATGGCTTCTAATGTACCGGCACTAACTTTCTTCAAAGCTTCTTTTACTGTGCGAACAGTTCGTTCTGCTTGGCCGTTGCTGGCTGGGTGGTATGGTGCTGTTCTCAAATGATTTATTCCATTTTGGGATGTAAAATCTCTAAATGCCTCGCTTGTAAAACAAGTTCCATTGTCTGTGACGAGAGTTGGGATAATGCCGTATCGAGCCATATGTTGGCGTAAGCTTCGTGTTACTGCTTCCGTAGACGTGTTGGATGTTACTTCGACTTCGATCCATTTGCTATACGCATCCACTATTATGAGGAGGTATTTATTTTCTATGGGCCCTGCGAAGTCTGCGTGTACTCTTTGCCAGGGACCTGTCGGTTTCTTCCATTCCTGATAATGAGCTTTTGGCATTGGCGCTGAATTTTGGCACGTGGAGCAGCAATTGACCATTTCTTCTATATCAGAGTTTAGCGATGGCCACCATATCTTGGCCCTTGCCAAATTCTTCATTGCTACTATGCCTTGATGCGAGCTGTGTAATTCTGTTAACATCTCTGCTTGACAAGCTTTCGGAATTATTATTCGGTTTCCACGGAGTAGTATGTTTTCGTAGTTTGACAATTCCAGTCTTGCTCGATGGTAAGGTTCTAGGTTTGTCGGAATCTTCCTGCTCGGCCATCCTTCCCTCATGTATTTTGCTACCAGCTTTAGGTCGGGATCTTGTTGTGTTGCAAGTTCGAGTTCCTTAACCGATAAGGGACCCTTATCCATATCTCTGAGTAATAGGACATACTCCATTGGTACTGGCGTAATATTTTGTTCCATCGGTAGAGGTAATCGACTCAGAGCGTCGGCATTTCCGTTTAGCGAACCTTTCCGAAATTTTATCTCATAGCTATATGACGATAGCAAAAGAGCCCAACGCTGTATTCGAGCTGCTGCCATTTGTGGAATTTGCGTCTTCGCTCCAAATAGCGTCACTAGCGGTTGGTGGTCTGTGTGAAGCATGAACTTCTTCCCATACAAATAGTCACGAAATTTCATTACTCCAAAAATTATTCCCAAAGCTTCCTTCTCTATTTGTGAGTAGTTGCGTTCTGCCGTCGTTAGACTTCTAGAAGCGAATGCGATTGGTTGATCTTCCCCCTTGTCGTTCAGGTGAGAGATCACGGCTCCTAACCCTACCGGCGAGGCGTCTGTTGCGAGGTGAACTTCTCGTGAAACGTCGTAGTGTACCAGCAGATTCGAGGTTAAGATAGATGTTTTGGCATCTTCGAAGGCTTTCCTGTGTCTTTCCGTCCAATTCCATTTTTCTTCCTTATGTAACAACTCGTAGAGTGGTGCTAATTTTGTAGCGTTGTTTGATAAAAATTTGGAGTAATAATTCAATAGTCCCAAGAAAGCGCGAAGTTGTTCAACGTTTTCAGGTGGGGGTGCTCCTTTGATTGTTGTTAATTTGCTTTCTTGTGGATGCAATCCGTCTTTGTCTAGGAGGTGTCCTAAGAATTCTACTTCTGTTTCTAGGAATTTGCATTTCTCTTTCTTTAACTTCAGTCCATTTTCCCGTAATGTTGTCAGAACGGCATCGAGGCATTTTAGATGTTCTTCGGCCGTTTTGCCGCCAAGCAATATGTCGTCCAAAAATGGCGATACATTACGGTGATGCTGTAAGATTCTTTCCATGTGTCGCTGGAAAATTGCAGATGAGGATGATATTCCTTGAGGTAATCGGGTATATCTGAATAGACCCTTTGTCGTGTTTATCACCGTGAATTCTCTAGAGGGTTCGTCGAGCTCAAGTTGATTATATGCTTCCTTTAAATCTAATCTGGAGAAGTATTGACATCCCGCTAGCTTGGAGAAGATTTCTTCGGCTCGAGGCAGTGGATAAACTTCTGTGTCCAAGTTTGGGTTTACTGTCGTTTTAAAGTCCCCACAGATTCTTATGGAGTTCCTTTTTGCTGTTATGCGTTGGCCTTCATCGTGGTTTTTCTGTGTCTGAACCTTCTGGACTGGTACGATTGGTGACGCATACTCTGAAAAGGCTACTGGCTCCAGAATTCCAACTTTGACCATTCTTTGAATTTCCTCTTCTACATCCTCTTTCATTGCATACGGTATCGACCGTGCTTTGCAATATTTCGGTATGGCATCAGGCTTCAAATGTAGATGAGCTTGCACGTCCTTTAACTTCCCGAGTTCCGGCGTGAAAAGGTCTGCGTTCTTGTCCAAAATGGTCTGTAACTGGCCATTCTTGGTTTCATCTCTAGATTGTTTCGAGGTCTGGTTTACTCTTGCGGAATGGTAGATCGATGGGAGAATGTTCAATGACGAGTATAACCACTTCCTTCCACATAGGTTTGGTCCGGGTCCATGTACTATTAAAACTGGCAGATCAGCCGTTTTTCCGTTGAATTTTACTGTAACCTTGGTTTCGCCTGTAATTTTTAGGCTATGTCCGGTGTAGGCTTGCAGTGGTGCTCGATTAAAAGGCTGAACCTTGTTCTTGTACCTCATTTTGTCGAACCAACTTTCCGTAATCATGGCGTGTCCAGAACCGTTATCTAGGTCGAAAGGGATGGGTGTTCCATTGACTTCTAGTTCTACTATCTCTGCTGGCGGTACCTCGTAATCTTCTTGAGTGAGTGTGGAACTTCCTTTAACGTTATAGACCGGGTATGAGTATTCCGGGTTGGAATCTTGAATGTGATGGCTAGTACGAGGTTTCTGGAATCGACCTCTGTGCATGGGCTTGTTAGAATTTGCCGCTGTTTTAGCTGCTCCCAGACAGGCTGCCGCTAGATGTCCCTTTCTCTGGCAGTTATGACATGTTTCCTGAATGTATGGGCAATCACTTGATTTGTGTCCTCCTTTAGTGCATCTAATGCATTGGGAAGAGTTTGGTACGAATCTTCCAGGTTGAGATCTACCCTTTTGATTGGGATTTCGTTGGGTGTCCTGGTTATTCTGCTTCGTTTTATCTCGGTGTCGATTGCTTCCTACGGCATTGATGGTTGTCCCATTATCTCCGTTGGTGTTTAAAACGTGAGTGTTTTTCGAAGCGGTTTCCATCCCTTGAATGGCGTTAATTATTTCGTCCAATGTAGCATCTTCATCCTTTCCAAGCTCCTCGAAAACCTTGCTTTGCATTGACGGATTGTTTATTCCCAGAACCAGTTGTTCTAGAAGGCGTTCGTTCAAATTTGTTCCCATTTTGCAGTATCGGGAAAGCCGCTTGAGTTCAGCCATGTAATCAGCCAATGATTCTCCGGACTTCCGTAGACGTTTCGTGAAGTGAAATCGTTCAACATACTTGCATGTTTTCGGGTTAAAATGAGTGTCCATCGTAGACGCTAACGTGGCATAAGCTACTGTAGCTATATCTGCTGGGAATACTAGATCCGTTAATAGCGAGAGTTCGCGAGCGCCAAGCAAAGTGAATAAATGATTTGCTTTCATAGCCTCTGGAACGTTGTTGACTGCGAAGAATGAGTTTAATCGTAGAGAGTACTGTTTCCATGTTTCGTAAGTACTATCGTAAGTTGAAAGTCTCGCTCCTTGCGTTCTAGGCATTGGATCGTTCTCCATCTTGATAATTATCTTTCAAAATCTTCCTTCCAAATCGAAATTGATGTTTGATAATGTTGATGTAGACCAAGGCTTAAGTGGAATGTTGATGTAGACCAAGGCTTAAGTGGAATGTTGATGTAGACCAAGGCTTAAGTGGAATGTTGATGTAGACCAAGGCTGAAGTGGAATGTTGATGTAGACCAAGGCTGAAGTGGAATGTTGATGTAGACCAAGGCTTAAGTTCCACTTCCTACTTCCTTTCCGGCTTCAGTTAAATTTGGCTTACGTGTTAAACCTTTACTTCTTTAATCTTGTATTAAAGTTTTTTTTTTTAAGCTTTCGTAAGACGTAAATCTTGACTCCACTAATTTAATTTCCTTCGTCAGGCGTCCTTAAATATAGTTGTAACTTGTAACTCACGAGCGTGGTGTTGAAAAAGTTCTATCTTCTTTTTGTTCCCTCGTGGACGTCGTCTGCCGGGGCTTCTGCTTTTTACTGGATAGCTTGCGAGTTGAGTTATGGAATAGTCCAGGTATCCGTTGTAATCCAATCTCGCCTCCGTCGCCACTTATTGTGTATGTCGGTTGAATAATAGAACATATGTATTCAAGTTATACCAATATCATAAATTATTTTATTAGCTAAAATCCATTAAAGCATTACAATAGAACTAACTAGTTCCGCGTCATTTTCCAGAGTGATCTCTAACGGTTCTCTCTAGAGATCCCTAACACGTCCCTATCGGTCAACTCGTGAACTAAGTCTTATCAGTAGTAGGTGTAATCTGTAGGCGTAATTACGTTGTTACAACAGTTTAGATACAGGGTTAAGCTTATGTTAGGCTAGGTTGTTATGAGCGGCTAAATGTTCACCTGTTTTTGA
The DNA here is from genome assembly GCA_019434445.1 of Phalangium opilio. Lineage (NCBI taxonomy): Eukaryota > Metazoa > Arthropoda > Arachnida > Opiliones > Phalangiidae > Phalangium > Phalangium opilio. Next base: position 71,648 of record JAEQBA010003564.1, on the reverse strand, counting down.
AATTATCAAGTTTTATCAACTAAATATATTTCCCCTTTTCCAAAATTTTACTAAATTGGATTTGTTTTTACCCCTGATTATTGCTAATTATGTTGTTTATTGCCTCGAATTTTCCAAAAAAAAAATGGTATTTAAGCTTCTTTCTACCCTAAAAAGAGGCGCACTTTTAGCCATTCGTAGGTTGCCTTTCTTTCAGCCATAATCAATGCACACATGATCTTCTTAGAGGGAATTTGCATAGGCTGATTGCAAGAATGATTTTACAGACGGCTTCTTAAATAGATTAGAGCACATTCCTTTTTTTTGTAAAGTTTAACACACGTAACTTTCTCAACACACTTATTTAAGAAGTAAACACTTTTACGAAATTAAATAGTTAATAATTTTACGATTTTGAAAAGGTTATTAATTTTAATTAATGCTCACTAATATCTCGTGCCATCATTATCAATAATGTATGACAAACCAAAGATGATTTCGATTTCTATTTTATTCAAAACCGCTAATAGCATTTTTGACAGATATTATACAAAAACGTCTTTGTTTGGACCAAGACCGAAAAAACCAACGATATGAGTGAGGTTTATCAATTGACTGAAGTTTCAGATATTGAAATTTTTCTTTAAGTATTTTTAGTAGTTTAATTCTTAATCACTATTTAATTCAATCAACTGATTTTACTCTTAATCGATCTATTCCCTCTAAATTTATTCAAAAAATTGCATATATCTCCGCATTTTCAAGAACAATTCCATTTTCCGAAAACATTTTATCATGAAATTAATTATTTTGAAGGGATTTCGTATCGGTGTTCCTTAACTTGACGGACATTGGTTTAAATGACACAGCGGGTATTAGTGGCTTGAGAAATTTTCAAGTTTGCACCAAAAAATGTTTTTTCAACGGTTACAATTTGTTGAGAAGACTGATATTCGATAAAATATGATTAAGAGTAATTTATTTTGCTCGGACTAATAAAATAATGTCGTTTATCAAAGGAAAAGGAACAACTTTTGTCCCATGTGGTACCTTTTAGTAGGTAGCTCTCCTTTCATGGACGGGAAAAATATTTTATAAGCATAAAAATAACCAAAGGTTAGTGTAAAGATTCCATAAAAAGAAAAATTTCTCAGTACTGTACAATGTCATTTTATATTCTTTTCAGCGGAATTAATACATAAATCACTTCACTCTAAACGAGTTATGATATAAAATTTTGCAGTCATCCGTGCTTGCAGTGTATGGGTGCTCTTCTTAGAAATTCAGTAGAATATTTCAAATATTAATTATTGATCCCTCTAAACGTACTCCCTTCAAAATAATTAATTTCATCATAAAATGTTTTCGGAAAATGGAATTGTTCTTGAAAAAGCGGAGATATGCAATTTTTTGAATAAATTTAGAGGGAATAGATCGATTAAGAGTAAAATCAGTTGATTGAATTAAATAGTGATTAAGGATTAAACTACCTAAAATACTTAAAGAAAAATTTCAATATTTGAAACTTCAGTCAATTGATAAACCTCACTCATATCGTTGGTTTTTTCGGTCTTGGTCCAAATTTTATTATAGTCGCTAAAATTAATTATTTATCCATAAATATTGAAATTAGAATTATTACTCCAGACCCTGTTAACGTACATTCTAAAGACAATTTTTCAGCCGCAAACCTTTGCCTTTGGTCTATTTTTCGTCTACATTTTAGGAGTAGCGTTCTTTGCGCAAGCTCGAGTTTCGTAATTTTCGTTCTGTCTTTTATCGTGTCTAGTCGGTTGCTTCAGAGAGGTACCGTTAAGTAATTTGTGTCTTTCGAAAATACCAGCAGTGAAATGATCAGAGGGCCGCTATAACAGTGAGTAATTATTTTAATTACTAGTTAGTGTTTCATTAAAAAAACGCGAAATTCTTGTCGGAATTCAAGATATTTGGATCCTTGAGGGTGTAGTGTTTAATTCCTTAATTAGCTAAGCCTTGGCTAAAACACGAGGTCCATTTTAAATTTTTCTGTTAATTTTATGTGACCTATTACACGTGGTGTACGCTTAGTTTTATAATGTTCGTCACAAATTACGTAATATAAATAGACAAGCTTTGTGACATCACTATACTTTTTGGATATTCTTGAACTAGATAATTCTAGGCCATTTTACGAAGATCGCTGTAGGTCATAACTATTATTATAAGGTTTTTACATAAACAAGATGCCATCCACGATCCCCTAAATCGCTGTCTATTTCCATAATACCAAGAAGTGATATCTAGTTTATTAGGGATAAGTTATAAGATGCCTAAGTATTCGCGTGCCATAGTCCCAGTCCCCCTTTCAAAATCCAAGGGGGAACGTAAAGGAGGTCGGGCTATTTCGCCTCTCCTCAGTCGGAAAATACGTAATTTTCGTCATTCACGTCGCGCTGAAGTCAGTTTTCAAGAACCAATGAGATGCTGGTTGTAATTTAGGGGCGGGGATTAACTCTGGACCTACGTTTGGACTGGAGATAAAACTGGAAATGTGGCGAATTTATACCTTCTCCCTTATAAACTAGATATCACTTCTTGAATTCTCTATGACTAGAGAATTCAAGCGAAAATATTGAAATCAACTCATCAGAAAATTATACAGGTGGCACAAGAATGATGATGCTTTTAGATATGGAAGGAGCTTATATCGTATCCCTTTAATGACGTCAACATTACCCAAACGTCACGAGCTTACTAGAGTCCTTGCCCACATCGCTAATTGCACAGTCGAGATTTTTCGGCGTTGCTTCTATTTTTGCTACTGAATACCCCTCGTTAGTTTGATGTATTTTAATGACATAGAGTAGTACAGAGAAGGGAGAAGGTACGGGGACGTGACGTCAATATTGGTAGTCTAAATTGTATGATCTATGCTGACGACTTCCAATATGGTCGCCAAATCCGAGGTAAGAGATAGGAGGATGTGACGTCACGAGAAAGTTCGTAGTAGCAGACTATTCACGTTACGTTCCCGTAGTTCCTCCCCTTTCAATACCACACTATGGGTGGTCTAAATTGAATGACCTAAGCTGACGACTTCCAATATGTTTGCCAAAACCAGGGTAAGAGATAGGAGGGTGTGACGTCACGAGAAAGTTCGTAGTAGCAGACTATAACAGACCCTTTCAAAAGTGGGTAGTAAAATAGAGACTTTTGTTTGACTGACCACTTAGTTATCTTAAGACCGATCATCCTGTATGAGGACAACAATGGACTTTAGTGGACTGGCAACGTTTAAGCCCTATCTAACGTCTTTGCATCCACATACCGGATGTTCCTTCCTTCTTAACCAGCAGACGATATTAACGCCCACCTTTTGAAATGGAGTTTATAACTTCGAATTTATAACTTCGAATTTCTGACGTTAATCAACTTTTTATTCGCTATCAGCTTGAGTTTGCTTTACTGTCGAAGATAAACCAGTGCTTTTTAATACAGTTAAATGAATATTTTAAGCTAAGCCTTGCAAAGTAGAAAACTTAGTTTGTTAACCAGTTTGGCTGGCGCCAAATAAAACTTTTAGAAGCACGCAATCCTCTCGAATTTTAATAGTGGAAAGCGATAATCCCTCGGTAAAAGGAACCGATCATCTTAAACATTCCCTCTTCGTGCTCAAGCTTTCTTGACTAGGATTGTTAACTTATAGTCTGTCTCTAATAAGTCTTCGTTCACTGCCAAATTAACCTGACCTTGACGGCCTGACCAGCTCTCGGTTGGTTCCAGTTGATATATATTACCTTCTCTTGGCTGCTAATACCGCCTTAAAAGTTTTGTTTACCGAAGTCCCCGATTCTAATTGATTAGTTGAAAGAGCCTGGGCAAACTATATAGGGTTGAGGCCTGGTAGAAAAGGGATACACTTTGACAATGTTGGACATGGTGTATTTAGGGCCAAAATATGGTAACTCATAGTTTCACTTATCATGGTGGTGCTTTCAAAAATTTGTCTTGTCGCATTTGTGGCAGTTTGATGACAAATTTCATTCGTTTGTAGGAACAAAACAATAGACCATTTCGATTTAACTAAGGGTGAAAGACACGGCAGTAAAACTTTGACTTCCATCTCGCTTTTCAGCGCCTGCGCTGTGGTGTTTTTGTAAAATGAGAGTGCGCAGGTCCGGCAATGTATGTTCCAATACTGAGGGTTGCCTATCCCCTGTTTTTACGTTGGAAAGGTCTATTATCTGGGAGAAAAATGTACTTTATGACGTAATTACACCTATTTCTATATCCTCTACATACTATATCGAATTCATTGAAAATAACGTCAAATGTGTTACATGGTTGAAGGCTTCAGTTCTTACATGGTTCTTGGTTTCATCCAAACAGTATATAATTTTCCGGAAATTTCCGTAAATGTGACTTGCTATAGTTTGACCTTCAATAAGCAACATAATTCCTCGATGGGGACATTAAAAGATTTTCCCCGCTCCTTTTATTATTATTATTGCTATCGAACCTTTCAGGGTTGAGGGCCGCCTCTCATCAACTAGTCCGATAGGTAAACAAAGGGCATTCCCCGTAACCATTACATTACCTATGGCTCCAGTCAGACTACTCGTCCCCAAGCGTAGACCTGCCTCTCTGCCTCTTTTCTTTCATCGTAACACCGGATTTCCACGTATTTTTCATTTCAAAATTTACTAAATTTTCCAGGTTTTAACCGATCATCTAAAACCCTTTTCCCACGATTATGTTTTTGCAGAAATATTTGAATGTTTTGTTTAGAAGTGACTAATTCAATCCTAAGTTATAAATATAGTAGTTCATGCTAAGTTGCCTAAGCAATAAGAAATTATTTCTTACAAAAGTTTTGAAAATCTTTTGTTTTTCGGATTTCCAGGTTCTGTAATATCCATGAAACATGATCGTCAACAATATAATTTCATAAGAAATTTTCCATAAGTTTGTCACTTGTTTCTGAGAGCTTGTCATGAAGTGACATAGGTGAATCGTCATAGATTCTCGTAAAGCGACGCCTGGTGAGGCGCTGTCAAAGGCTTAGGACAGACTAAATAGGAAGATGGACTGCAAAACCGAGTGTAGTCAATTCTCGCTTGTCGTTCTCGAACTAGCTCTCAGTAAAGCAAGTAGTCCACTTAGCCTTACGAAACCGTATCGTTACCGTTTTAAGTTCGTAAATCATCCGAAAGAGGGCGCCTATTACCTAAGTCCGAAAGCGTCGTTTAAGAAACGTTATCAGATGGCGTTCTGTTCGTATTTGAATACGTGACGTTACGTTAACGATACGGTTTCACAAGGCTTAGTGGACTACTTGCTTAAGTCTCTAGCATTACGAAGTATAGGAAGTTTCATACTTATGGAACATATCTTATAAACTTATGATATTTGTAATAGCTAGCGTTGCCTCATGTCAGGGAAAACCTGGAAAAGTTATGGAATTTCAAAATGGGTCAATACTTAAAGGGTCACGGAATTTTAAGGATTCAACTAAGTATAGCTAGTTCCATACTTATGGAACATGTCTTATAAACTTATGGTAACCAGTAATGAGAAGCCCCTATCCAATGTACCTGTTACCAGTAGGTCCACAGCGAGTCCATGCATGGTGATTCCATTTCCAGACTACAGTGAACTCAGTTCAATTCAGTTCATTCATTATACAATGCCTCACTCTTGTCTCTTGATGGCCTCTTTATTAAAATTCATAGGGCGTCTATTGTCATAATTCTGGGGCTGAAATTTATAGGGTCATTAGACTGCTTTACTCTAAATTGATCGTCGCTCTGATTTCCTTATCAAATTGATTAAAATAAAGGCTGTATACTCTTACTCTCTACTTAGCTCCTCGCAAATGCTTGATGTCCCGCTTCATTTTGCGCAACAAGGCAAGATTAAGAGGCGAAGATATTCCAGTAATTTTCTCGCATGGTTTAGCCGGTGGTTTTAGATTCGGTCAAGCGACGTAATTACTCGAGGGAGGTTAGGATAGACGACGATAAGGAGGACGAGGAAGGCGAGGTCTCCCTCAACTTTTGCAAAATTAGATATTGAAGGAGATTATAAAGCGTGTTATACGTTGCGTACCGGATTATAAGTTACAATTAACAGTCGTCTCTTTGCGTGATTAATTAGCCATTTGGATTATTATGTAATTAAAACTCTTTATGGTACGTACCTCGTTAAACAATGGGAACTTCTAAAGGGAATAATTTCATTATTAGAGTTCTAGATGTACTGTTAGTTGAGTTTAAATTAGTTAAACTATTAGGAGTATATAATAGCGCAGGTAAACAAATTGTTGCGTAATTGGTAGTAACCATTCTCTAGTATTATCAAGAAGTGATATCTAGTTTATTAGGGAGAAGGTAGAAGATGCCTAACTATTCGCGTGCCATAGTCCCAGTCCCCTTTCAAAATACAAGGGGGACGTAAAAGAAGGCCGGGTTATTTCGCCTCTCCTCAGTCGGAAAATTCGTAATTTTCGTCATTCGCGTCACGCTGACGTGAGTTTTCAAGAACCAATGAGATGCTGGTTGTAATTTAGAGGCCGGGATTAACCCCGGACCTACGTTTGGACTGCTGGAGATAAAGCTGGAAATGTGGCGAATTTATACCTTATCCCTATTAAACTAGATATCCCTTCTTGGCATTATACAGGGTGATTCTGAAAGGTCTGAGATATGGACTTCCAAACTTTGATCGGCCCCTGATACAAGGAAATAGTAATAACAAATGTGAAGTATAGCTTTACTTAACCAGCGTACGCTGCACACTTCTACCCATTTAATATACACTTCTGTTAGACAATGGTTCAATAACTTCTTAGATTGAAGGCTATTGAAAGGAGATAATGTCTTAATTCACATATGCAACTATGTCCTTGTTTTAGAGGCCAATGTTTGGAAGTCCATATCTCCGGTTGTTTACCCGGCCATGTTATTTGACACTTTCCACTCAGTTTGACCCAGGGAACGCACCCTTTAATTTATGGCAGACTTATCAGAAAGATCCTGATAACATATTGCGGGTTACCTATAATGATTTGTACTGTCAAGTGAGGACTTTCAATGACTTACTTCACGTAATCTCTATATATGCAGTCAGAAATAAAGAATGCCTAAGTTGTTTCGAGAAAAGTGTTCGAAGTGCTCAACTTGGGAGATGCCTTCCCGTGCACCGATATATAGAAAGCATTGTGAACTATTGTCCTTCGAACCAGGCAACAAACTTGTATAAAACGGTTTGCCGAGTCTTTTACACTAAACTTGACAATGCAGTGAACTCCCCAAAAATATACTCGATTTAGCTTCCCTGTCAAGTAGAAAAAAGACAGCCAGTTGAATCAAAACCATTTGTGTTCTTCCATTCTCTTTCTAGTCTTTTCTTAAACCATACCAGTACATACCATGTTGTTTATAACAAGTTAAGACAGTTTACAGTGTGGCTCAGCTGCTAGCTATTTGCGAGGATCCATTATAGCTTTTATCATGATCAAGTGGTTTTCTTCTCTCACCCCAACTAAACTGGGATCTACAATTTCCATCTAACAAAAGAGCTCATCTTGACTTTTGTTTTAGTCTTTACAGTTTAGATGAAGATTCTACATCCTTGGTTCACTCGTTTGTAAGGGAACGAACGCAAATAGTTAAGTTAGAATGAAGGGTGTCTGCTACGCAAGAATGATTAAGTGAGGTGTGGGAATAATAGTTGATCAGGTATGATAATTTAAGAAGGTTAACTATTTAGTTGGAATATGGGTGTCAGGAACGCTCTGTAATTTTCTTGCCTTATGCGTGGAAGTTTTTGGCCTCTTCGATGTAACACTGACTTTGAAACTTCGCCTTCCATCTCGCTTTTGGTCCCTGCGCTCTAGGCGTTTTGGGTCCAGAGAGTGAGCAGAGACGGCAATGGGTTAACTCCCTTGTATCCTTTTATGTCCCGATACTGAGGGTTGCCTACCACCTATTTTACATCTTGTCTTAAGTTATCTTGTTTGTATTGATTGTTCTTCATGCACTTTTCGCAATTCTTTACCAAATTTGACCAAATTGCATAGTTGAAATCAGTAACACTAGGGGAAGGTTTTTGAAGTGGTTCATCAAGGTTTATTGACTCTAGACATTAAAACTGTTAAGAACGTCTCCTATTCTGGATCTGTAGCATTGTAACTTTATGATTAATCCTTAATGAATCATAGTTTTATTGAAATTTTAAGTTTGAAAGCTGTTTTTATTTTTCAAAAAAAGTCATGCGGATATTTCATAAGTGTGGTCCCAAAGATTGAAAGAAAATTTAGTGTTCAGTGTCTACATAGAAAGAAAACCCTTTCCGGTTTCCACTCGGTTTAAATCCCCGGCAAACGTCAGGTATAGATTATAGCTAGAATCATAAGTTTACAAGATATGTTCCATAAGTACGACACTTTTTATATATTTCGTAATGCTGGAGACTTACTGGGAGCTAGTTCGAGAACGACGCGGGAATTAATACACTCGGTTTTGCAGTTCATCTTCCTATTTAATCTGTACTAAGCCTTTAACTACGCCGCACCAGGCATCGCGACGTTTCAGCTACGTCACTTCATGACAAGCTCTCGGTAACCCGTGACAAACTTATGGAGCAAATCTTATGAACCTATTTCTAGTATTAAATAACTTTGTATTCTGAGTTCTCTAGCTTCCTATCTTTCTCCTTATTGGTTCAAGTCCAGAAGTATAAGCTTTAAGAAAAAAAATGGAAGACACTATATATAAAGAGTAAATCTTAACGTACTCCTCATTGTTGAAAAAAGGGGGATTGGAAGCTTGCGAGCGAAAACAAAGAAGTCTTCTTTCTTACTCTGTAAACTTCCCGAATGGCCTCGATAAAAAAAGATGGGGTTCAAGCGAGGAAAAAGACTCGAGAAACGTATACGGAGTAGAGATTTCTCTTAAAAACTCTTTTCTTAACTGCGACTGAACCATTGTATCTCCATTTGTCGCTTAGGTTTTTATCCTCCTCTACACGTCCTGTACATCCTTCTTCGGCATCCTATCCATTCTTTTTTTTAAAGTGCACCCGAATCTTAGGACCAAGCCAATGAAAGAGCGTGTGAAGAAAACAGCTCTTAAACGTCTCTCTTTATTGATTTATTGAGCCACCTCCTTATGTTTCCTCCCTCGAGATTGACTCGGTATCTGATATTTATCGGGAATAAGCGCCAATGATGATATTTCATATATCTATGAGAAATGTAGCGATTGAAAAGTGGGTTATGTACGAATTTATTTTTTAGGATGTTTTGGTTATTTTTCTGGTGTATGAAGTACTTTATCAGACAGACAGTCAGTACTTTTACTGTTCATTCATCATTCATAATGCTTCTTCGGGGGCCAATCTTGGTTGAAAAATATACTTTTATCTTTGGTTCGTGAAAATAATAGATCTAATTTTATGATTTTTAAAATTTCAGACATACGATTTTACCACTATGTCAGCTGTACGTTCCGGGTTCTTGCATGCGGCGAAACATGATGGTAAGTACTGTTTTTAATTGGTGAAGGTGCTCTATAATAGAGAGACAATATCGTTCTAATTAAGTTTCCTAACGTTGCTAATCGTCTTAAAATGGCTAATAGTTAGAAAGTTGAGCGTAATTACGTATAATTCGAGTTGGTGCAATTTTGATTTATTCAGGGCTTATTTCACATACCCACGCTGGGAAAATGATAAGTGTAAAATGGTTTGTTTATATTTACGAGTACTTTGCGCCGGATAAGAGTCAATTGAATTTTACTCTGCACACTGTACGTAGTGACCATGCACCTCGAACACTACATCGCTTAGAATCCACGTTAGCGTCATTATGACACTTGACCTGACCCTAAACCGCGTCTCTTCAATAAAGAAGAATTTCAGGGAAAAGAGAAAACAAGACAAAGTTATCTTTCGACCCGCTTCAGCCAATAATTTTTGCCCTATTGCAACCTATGGGATTAGATTCGTACGTATAATAAAGTACGGGTTTATTATCGCTTTACATTATAGCGAAAATTAAGGCTTATCGTTAAACCGCAGTGTAATGAAAATAGTGCTTCTCATCAAGTCTTCATTTTTATTTGGGAAATAATATATGATGAAAGATTTAATTGCCCCTGATACGAAGCGTCGTCCATAAACTTGACGCGTGTAATCTAAGTACTGTAAATCCCGAGCTCTCCTGTTGACTGACGTGACGTCCTTCTCGTATGTAAACATTTCCCCGAACGGAAATGTCCTTTGGCAGGTTAAGGTAATTAATTATTACAAGGTGATCGTAAAGGATTAAATGCTCGGCTTCAATATTAAGCGATAAAAAACCCTAAAGCCTCCCTCGAAATTTATTTTGGCACCTGATCTGATAAAGCGTAAGCTATTCTACGTAAAATTTTAAAGGGGGGTATAAACCAAAATGGATCTGTTGTTTTTGCTTCAAAACTATACAGGGTGTTTTTGAAAAGTCCATCACAAATTAAGGAGCGTGTTTATTGGACCAAACTGAGTGAAACGTATCAAAGAACATGGGGTCTACAACATTTAGTTTCGGAGATATGGCCCCCCAAACATTTGCCCCAAAAACGAGAAAATATCCCAAAATGTGGAGTAAGGGTTATTACCATTACCCAACTTGTTTCGAAGTCATAGACAATTTCAATAGCCTTGAATTTGAGAAACACTACTGTAACTTTAGATAGCAGAAGGGTATAAATGGGTAGAAGTACGCGTACGGCGGTAATGTAAAGCTAATACCAAGTGTCATAGTGTTTTAAGATTTCTCAGCACCCAGTAAAATGGTTGCGATTGAAGGTTGTGTTTTGTTCATTACGTTAGTGTTTGATGTGTCACAGAGAAAACGCCATGATACGATCCCAATGTAAATGTACTTTTATTGGTTCTTAATTCTTAATCTGTAACAAATAACTACTACAAGAATTGTTCAAAGTGTTCACCACCCGCGTTAAGGCAAACTTGAACACGCCTTACAAACGATTCCCTAGCACTTGCAAAATGCCTGGAGTATCGCGAATAGTTTGACAGGCATTAACGATTCGTCGACGAAGCTCGTCCACATCAGGTACTTCACTCTGATAAACTATGTCCTTCAAGTGGCCCCAAAGGAAGAAATGGCTCGGGTTAAGGTCGGGTGATCGAGCAGGTCATTCCACGGGTCCACCTCGACCTATCCACCGAAAAGGGAACGTCGCGTTAAGGTGAGCTCGGACAGCGAGACTGAAATGTGGTGGTGCACCGTCATGCATGAACCACATTCTGCGCACCAAACCTAAGGGCACGTCGTCAAGTAATTCCGGTAAAACGTCTTGTAAGAATTGTAGGTACGCCTCACCGTTTAACCTGGGCTGTAGAAAATACGGTCCAATTAAATTTTCACCTACAATACCGCACCACACGTTTAAACTAAATTGTACTTGGTGAGATTTAACGAACGTTGCGTGAGGGTTTCTTGGGGACCATTGATGCTTATTATGCAGGTTAATAATACCATCTCGCGAAAAGATAGCTTCGTCTGTGACTAACAGACTACGCGGGAAAACAATGGCGTTTATCTGAGGCTGAAACCACTGGCAAAACGCCATGCGTCGTGGGTAGACCGCGGGATTCAAACCTTGAACCTTTTGAAAATGGTAAGGATGAAACTGGTGACTTTTGAGGATTTTCCACACGAGCACGTGACCAAAGCCTAATCGCTTACCCACCTGGCGGGTACTTGCTGCTGGTTCGTCCTCGAAAATAGTAAGGACTTCGTCTTCTACGGCCTCTGGGACTTCTTGCTCTCTAGGTTGAGGTCCAGCCGGTTGGATTCATCCGTCCTGTCGTAAACGTCTGTCCACAGCCTCGAACGTCAGTCGGTTTGGTAAGCGTCTTTGCGGAAATCTTTCCTGATAAAAACGTACAGCTGCAGCAGCATTCCCCTCGGCTCGTCCATACATTAGGTTCATATCCGCATATTCGGCCCAGGTTAAACGGTGAGGCGTACCTACAATTCTTACAAGACGTTTTACCGGAATTACTTGACGACGTGCCCTTAGGTTTAGTACGCAGAATGTGGTTCATGCATGACGGTGCACCACCACATTTCAGTCTCGCTGTCAGGGCTCACCTTAACGCGACGTTCCCTTTTCGGTGGATAGGTCGAGGTGGACCCGTGGAATGACCTGCTCGATCACCCGACCTTAACCCGTGCGAATTCTTCCTTTGGGGCCACTTGAAGGACATAGTTTATCAGAGTGAAGTACCTGATGTGGAAGAGCTTCGTCGACGAATCGTTAATGCCTGTCAAACTATTGGCGATACTCCAGGCATTTTGCAACGTGTTAGGGAATCGTTTGTAAGGCGTGTTCAAGTTTGCCTTAACGCGGGTGGTGAACACTTTGAACAATTCTTGTAGTAGTTATTTGTTACAGATTAAGAATTAAGAACCAATAAAAAGTACATTTACATTGGGATCGTATCATGGCGTTTTCTCTGTGACACATCAAACACTAACGTAATGAACAAAACACAACCTTCAATCGCAACCATTTTACTGGGTGCTGAGAAATCTTAAAACACTATGACACTTGGTATTAGCTTTACATTACCGCCGTACGCGTACTTCTACCCATTTATACCCTTCTGCTATCTAAAGTTACAGTAGTGTTTCTCAAATTCAAGGCTATTGAAATTGTCTATGACTTCGAAACAAGTTGGGTAATGGTAATAACCCTTACTCCACATTTTGGGATATTTTCTCGTTTTTGGGGCAAATGTTTGGGGGGCCATATCTCCGAAACTAAATGTTGTAGACCCCATGTTCTTTGATACGTTTCACTCAGTTTGGTCCAATAAACACGCTCCTTAATTTGTGATGGACTTTTCAAAAACACCCTGTAGAGTTGAAGGTAATAAATAGGGGTTATTTGGGACGATGCTGGGAGTATATTGATCTAAGGTGAATTTTCAAATAAACCCTTGCAACTTCTACCGTCTTTCCCCCATTAGTATTGTTATCGTGTAGTCCTCACCAAGAAGCTCCCTTTTTTGTCCGTTGTACTGTCAAGGACCAATATAAGACCTGAGTAATTGCGAATAGGACTAAATATCTTGGGTTTAAGTTGGCTCATACTTAGCACAGAGCCGATAAGCTTTCCAATATGCTTGGAAATAGACCCTTTTTAAAAGTCGGTGGTAAAATAGTCTGGTGTTTGAGCACTTTGTTGTCAAAAGACGGAACCTGACACGGTATGTGGGCAACAAAGGCGTTAGATATGCATGGGATCAAACTAAAGGACTTTGGTGCGGGACTGGCAACTTTGAAGCCCTATCTAACGTCTTTGGATCCAGATAACGGATTTTTCGTCTTAATACCATCTCAAGCAGACGATATGCGGCCATCTTCTTCTTTAGAAAAAAGGGTATATCCCTGGGTCTATTAACCATTAGTTTGAGAACATTTTTAGTCAATTATACTGTAGATATTGCACTCCCTTTGGTTTTATCGCGGAAGACTCTAATTTTCCAAGTAGGATCTTAATGATCCGCGAATAATTGGATGATCCGGAAACGCCCAATTTCCTAGAAAGAATCGAATTCCAAGTTTTGATAAGTCGAGTTTTTGCCATGCTGCTTTCGGAGAATTTCTCCTTGCGGGTTTTGCTGTTAATAGGTCAAATTTAACCAGTTTCCCGAATAATAGTGCGAAATCTGAGGAGTATATCGGCTTGGAGGATAGAGGTGAGATGGAGTATAAATGTTCGTGGGCCATGTGCGGAAATGAACGTCACCCAGAGTGCCCTGCGCACGCCCCTACCTTTTGTAGGGTATTGTTAAGTGCTGCCGCGTAGCGCCATTTAATAACAGTTCTGGCTAGTTCTCATGGATTAGCTTCTATTTTTAAGACACGGGTGGCACCGTCTATGTTTACGTAGCATACGACCCTACTGAAACGCCAATGAATGAGGATGTTGGGAGGGCTTCGTTGCCGTTCCGTAGATGGAAGTTTGAAATCTGGGGGTTCTGGCAAAAAAAAAAAAAAAAAATCTAAGCAGTTGAAAAAGATTTTTCTAACACGATTAAAATATTTAATCATGTATTGTTTTATGATGAAAGACCTGGGTTACTATTTTCTTCAATGTAAAATATGGTTTTATGATTGGACAAAGTTTTTCGTATAGAGGTATCTCAGACGCCTTAGTGTGACGTCACCCATGCTATTTGCCCATAGAACCAAAGCTGTACCAAACATGTCCGTCCACTGCCAAAGCTAAGCCCGTGACGATTTAATTAGACCATATACGTCACAAGTGAAAGAAAGCTATTGCGCTTACTGATTTGAATCACAAAATTTGAAAGAACAAAATTATATATGGATACAATTTTCGATACTTTGATTTATAAAAATGAAGTTGCTGAAGGTTGTTTTCATTTCCATAAAATTAATCACATCTTTTGACGAAAAACTGATAATACTCCCATAGAAATAAGTTCAAATAACTTGGGAAATTATTTCTCTAGTAGCCAAATGTTCATATTTAAAAAAGGTAAAATTACTATTAATGTTTAGTTTTGAAACAGTTAGAAAAAAAACCAGAAAATATTTTGAAAACAAAGAGTAAATTTGGTCGAATTTTGGACTTGATTAAGAATTTTGGACTCGAAAATGGACTCGAAACCATGTTTTAAGGACTCTATGGACTCGACGAGTCCTGCAAAATTGTACTCGAGGACTCGACGAGTCCACTTCTCCAGGACTCGGAGTCTCGGACTCGAAACCTAAAAATAAGGACTCGCACACCTCTAGTAAAAATATATATCACATTTCCTATGAAATATACATTTATGCTATTAGTAAGGTAAATAAATGAATGGCCCATCTTTAAATTTAACGAAAACTTTATTGAGAATGGAGGTTTATTTTTTGTTTTAATTTTTAGGCTTATCTCGACCTACGCTGTTTTACTAAGAAACGTCAACGCCCTTAAAACGCAAGGTTTTAACTTACTATGTTCCATCTCAATCAAAGCCAATAAACATGAAAATTAATTTGATAACGAAAGAAATGAGCCGTTATGGAGCCTTTTCTTACAATATTGATTCTAAAGGCAAGGCAACTCATCAAATCGAGCAACCTTATTTGAAAAAAAAAAGGTAGGGAACACATGCAGATTGTTGAAATGAGATCACTGTAATTGTGACGATTACTCAATTGGAAAACCGGCATTTGACTCTACTCACGCTAAAGTAGATCAAAATGAAATTAAATTACGGAGTTTTTACCTCTCCGAGTGACGTATGTCACGGAGAGGTTCTAATTTCGACGTGTCTGTGTGTCTGTCTGTGTGTCTGTCTGTGTGTCTGTTTGTCTGTTGTTACACCCACGTGACCGCGTTCGCAGTTTGCAAATCGGAGCAAACGTGTATTCAATTTCCGGGACCGCATTTACTGTCCCGGAAATTGTATTCGACTTACAGGCTATTACTCCATTGCCTGTTTAACAACTCTGTTCATTTGTCCACCCCACATGGACACTAGTCTGAACTTATTGGCTTCTAAACACCACCATCTTCTAGTCTTTCGCCCATTCCACATGGACACCAGTCTGTACTTACTGGCTTCTAAACACCACCACCTTCTCGACTTTGTCCATTCCACATGGACACCAGTCTGTACTTACTGGCTTCTAAACACCACCATCTTCTATTCTTTGTCCATCCCACATGGACACCAGTCTGCACACCTGGCTTCTAACACCACCATCATCCTCAAGGTTAAGACATACGCGGCGATCGGCTAGGGTTACGAGAAACGTCTAGCCTTCCATTGACGGGGTCTTCCGCCAAGGTTCACGCAATTGCGATGTTCTTATCCATAGCTGCGATTCGAAACCCTTATATACTACCTATTTGAGTAAGGCGACGCAACGGGCGTATGCTTCATTTCAAACGCCAATATTAGTCAGGTCTCTCAAGAATGTTTAATTGTTCTTTATTAAAACGATGTAACGCTCAATAAGGCAAACAACTGACGAAGAAAATATTTAATATTAATTATATTTATTTTAATATTTAAGATAATCTTGTTTCTCAACTCAAAATTAATACGGAAAGAGTTAAAAAGCAGCTTATGTTTTTGTCTGTGTGTGTCCGTCCATTGTTACACTAGTGCGTCGCGTTAGCAGTTAGCCTTGTTTAGATGTGTAAAGAAATCCGACAGAACCTTAATATTCCCTTTTTCCATAATATAAAGTGAATATGTGGAAGTATTTTTCGTAATTATGATGCATTTAGTACTTTTGTAGCTTTAAAGCTCTGTTTCATTTTGATATTCCAAAGATTTTTTTAATATTGTTATTTGAAATGGCTGTTTATATATTACTTAAGCTATACTACATCTGTATATAGAATAATCCTTGGTTTAGTGATTTTATGAAGAAAACTAAGACCTAGACTCCGGCGGGTATAACAAGCGCGCATTATCCGCAATAGCATTAGTGAAACAAAGAGTAAATAATTGAGGCCTGAGGTGAAGTAAACTTTTGGCTTTGATTTTCGTGTCTGAAATGAAGAGACATAAACGGTTCAGAGTGAGCCGAAAGTTAAATACACTCTTAAATAATCAGGTTAAGATTTTATAATAGAAGAAAAGATGGTGGCAATTAGATTAGTAAAAGGGCTTATGGTAAACGGGTAGTAGGTACAGACTTATTATTCCATTTATGGTGCGCATTGACTATTAGTGCGTCTAGCTACAATTTAGCTTTGGTGTTATTTAACGTTAACATTCATGTTGGCAAACTAAGAATATTGTTGAGGTGAGACGAGACGATAGTGTTTACACTGCAAACCAGATGTAAATGTAGCTATCAGAATATACGGTAAACAGCTGAAGCGTAGACTTCATTTCCTGTTCTTTTCCCCATTGACTGATTCCCATGTGTCCAAGATTTGGATGTAAAATGTCGTCTGCTTTACTGTACATTCGCTTTGTTTGGAATACTGCTTCAATATTTCGTAAATTTTTACTTCAAAAAGTGAAATAATTCCATAACTAGGTAAATAAGTTTGTAGTAGTAGACTTCTTGACTCGGAGAGGTAATATTTTGGTTTTCCCAACTTGTAATTAACTTTAACAGCCTCGTAAAGATAAGGCGGATCTTTCACTCTGATGTAATAGCATCCAAGGTAATTCCCCGAATCTTCCAATCTTGTCAAAATAATAGAACAACGTTTGCTGGTAAACTGAGAGTCTTCCTCAATAGCGTCATTGTTATGAAAACCAAACTCATTCTTCAGGTGATCAATAGGTTCTTCCCATTTCACATTGGAATCCAGCCTCGATGCGTCTGGGTCGTATATCACTTCATTTGATGGAAAAGGCGTTGCAGCTTCGTTTTCCAATTTGACACAATTTAAGTCAAATTCAGAACTAAAATTATCGTTCGATAAAGGTTCGGGTTCTTTCTTAATTTTTTCAGGGGTTATGGTAGGACACATGGTATTAAATTCGCCCAATAATGAAATCCCTTGTTTGAAGTTGGAACCGACAGATTCTGAAAGAGTAGAATTAGACTCTGTTGCGTTTCTGGGTTCATCGGGATCTGATTCAGAATGAATATCCAATTCTTTTGGCTGAGGAATTTCATTAGGAGAACCGTGGTTTGCATTTGGCTGCGAACTTCTTCGTTTGTCGTCTGCCTTTTGTTTCAATGGGAACACAAAGTCTGCAAAATCAGTTGATCTACTTTCAGATTGAACTTTGTTAGAATCTGATAATTTCGATTTCCTGTCTGCCTGATCGGGTTTTCTAGCATTGTCTTTCGTAGTAGCACGTTTCCGCTTGCTTGTCGACTGATTGTATTCGTTTTTTCCGTTTTGATGAAACACTTTTTGGAATTTTTCGTTCAATTCCTGATTTTGATGGATGAAGTCTAGCACTTTCTTTAAAGGGACTCTAAAGAGGTCGGCGGACCGTTGAATTTCTTTTTTTAAAAAAACTCACCCGACCCATCCTCCCCTCTCTTGTGATTGGTTGTGATCCGCCCTGCTTCGACGTTTCCCCAGTTCTGACCCGCGAGAGTCCGAGACCCCCGCTGCGTTTGCTAGAAGGAAAGACTTTCGTTTTGCTCACCCCCCGGATTGTGACGTCAATAACGACGTTTTCAAAAAATATTTCCAACGGTCCGCCGACTTCTTTAGAGACCCTTTAATTTGGCTGCGAAATCACAAAAATTACACTTAAAGGGACGCTCGTCACTGTGAGTCATGACATGGGTCTTTAAATTTTCACGTTTCCGGGTACGGTAATCGCAAATATCGCATTTGAATCGACCAAGGATTATTTAAAATGTCTAAGGATGAAACGCACACACAGTACTCCATAGTAAGGAAATGTTCTCTAGTTGTTCCGAAATTTTTACCCATCCCCCTCTTCTCCACCTACTGTTTTGGTGCGTCAAACGGAAAAGAAATACCGATATGGCGCCACCTATCTTATTATCGCGAAAGCATAGACGAAAGAGAGATAGTTTTCGAAAGCATGCTGTATAGTTCTAATTCGAATTGTTAACGGTCGTTAAGAACATTTAGTTCAAGATTCAAGAATGAGGTTAGTTCCTAAAAATCATAATTTAATTTTAATAATAGATTAAAGCAAACATTCAGTTCACTAGTTTAGTTTAATAGGAAAGGCCAAGGCCTTGTTTGAGTACATCGGCTAGAGCAGACGAGAGCGACAAAACTTTCAAGAACCCGGTCACGTGTTGACGCTTCAAAATATTGGCTTTCCGGTTTGCCGATTGTGCCCGCTAGGTACCGTTTGGAACATCTACCTTCGATATTTCTTTCTCTGCGTTTTATCCTTAGACATTTTAAATAATCCTTGAATCGACGCTCATCATTGTGAATCGCGACATGTGTCCTTAAATTGCCGCGTGTTTTGGCACGAAATTCGCAAATACTGCATTTGAATGGACGATCTTCACTGTGAATCGCGACATGTTTCTTTAAATCACTCCGCCTTCGGGCACGATATTCGCAAATATCGCATTTGAAAGGACGATCTTCACTGTGAGTCGCGACATGGTTCTTCAAAACACCCCAACTGCGGGCACGATATTCACAAACATCACATTTGAAAGGACGATCTTCACTGTGAGTCGCGACATGTTTCTTTAAATCAGCCCGTCTTCGGGCACGATATTCGCAAATATTGCATTTGAATGGACGCTCGTCGCTGTGAATTAATTGATGATTCTTAAAGGCTGAGCTTTTCCCTGTCTGGAAACCGCATTGATCGCACTTGAACTTCATTTTTCCCTAATGAACCAAAAAGTGATTCAATAGCAACTCTTAAGAGTTCAATGTAAATACTTGAAAGGTAAGATGGGTGATTATATGGGCATTCCGGTTTTCACATGAACATCCAAACGTATTTTCGATCGAAATCTGAATCGGGTTGCAAATTTTACATCAGTGTACGCGTTAAACTCCAGATATTGAGCAGCGAGATGGTCATTAAAGCTGAAATAACATAAACATCGTACGAAAATTCTGAATATTTACATTAGTTGAATGAGATAATACGGCTATTCATGCTAAAATGAAGATATCAGCATACAACATTCTAATTTGAGTAATCTATTCAGCTTACCATAAGATTGCGAAAAGGAGGGTCACCTTCTTCAAGATGTCACCCAAAAATTACTTAAAACGTAACTTTTAAAATAGTCCTTGAAACATGCAATATTATATCAAAGGCTTTTTTAATAACTTCTTCTAACAAAACAAATGATAAAAATTAATGCTCCCACATGTGCACTTCGAAAATAGCGAAGTATTTTCGGCCAATAGAATGTATGCTAATTTAGAAATGGCACCTTGCAGTTTGTTGGTCTCTGTATCCCGCGAGCATCGAATTGGGCAAGCCTTCTCAAGTTTATGTCGCACTCTACGCACCTTTATAGTGAATGAGACCCACTGCATAGCCTTAGATCATTGTTTGGTGCTGTACAACACGAGCGCATCGGACTGAGCATGACAAATTGATTTTTGCCATTGTTATAAATTAATTACTAAAGTCTAGATGCGGAATTCAGCTTTTAAACCCAAAACGTATCTGAATATAATGATCACAATAGTCGATCCCAAATTTTAATGAGAAGTGTGAGGTTTCAACAAAAATGTATAAAATTTTCAGAGCGTGTAGTAAAGGAATTGCTTACACTAAATAACACTATACAGTTTAATCTAGAATCCCTTAACAGTTTCTCGGATTTCTTAGCTATTTGTCCCACAGCCACTAGCACCAGTTTCAAAAGATTTTTAATGTGCAGATAACGCAAAACTTGATGTTAAAAATTTCAATTATCTACTTCTCTGAAATTGGTAATTATGGGTGTTTAGAGCCTTCCAGTTTGGCTTAAATAGAGGCAAGTGTTTCGGTGTTGGTACTCAGTGAAGTTTTCGAAATAAAAAAACATTGACTCCAAGTTGTTCCTGAGCCTCTATTTGTAAAATTCATTCCCGAGCCCGTTAAGAATTTTGTAATGTAAATCTTCAATTCGATGGCTTTATTTGAAAACAAAGCGAGAAACACGGAACATTTATTGAAAAAAATAATGATAGCGCAGTAATTTTGACGATTACGCAATTGGAAAACATACATAAGACTATTTAGTCACGTTAAAGTAGATCAAAATGAACTAAATGATTGGATTCAAATTAACTTTAACCACCTCGTAAAGATAAGGTGGATCTTTCAATCTGACGTAATAACACCCAAGATAATTCCCCGAATCTTCCAATTTTGTCAAAATAATGGAACACTGTTTGTTAGTAAATTGATTTTCACGATCAACAGCGTCACTGTTGTGAAAACCGAACTCATTCTTCAGGTGATCAATTGGCTCTTCCCATTTTACATTTGATTCCAACCTCGATGCGTCAGAATGAGGGCCGTAAATCGCTTCGTTTGATGGAAGAAGTGTTGCCGTTTCGTTTTCCAATTTGACACAATTTAAGTCAAACTCTGAACTAAAATTATCGCTCGATAAATGTTCGGGTTCTTTCTTAATTTCTTCAGAGGTGGACTCGTTCGCATTTGTGGGTTCATCGGGATCTGATTCAGAATGAACTTCGACTTCTTTGGACTGGTCAATTTCATTACGACAATCATCGTTTATGTTTGGCGCACTTCGTTCTGGCTGCGAACTTCCTCGTTCATCGCCTGGTTTGCGTTTTAATGGGAACACGATGCCTGCAACATCATTTGATTGATAATTTTCGTTTTTCCGTTTTAAAGAGACAGTTTTTTGAGTTTTTCGTTCAGTTTTTGGAGTTTTTCTTTCAGTTCCAGATTTTGACGGATGAAGTCTAGCCATGTGATTGTTTAGTACTCGTTTTAATTTGGCTGCGAAACCACAAAAATTACACTTAAACGGACGCTCGACGCTGTGAGTCACAACGTGTATCTTTAAATTCGTTGGTGTTCGGGTACGGTATTCACAAATATCGCATTTGAATGGACGCTCGTCACTGTGAGTCAAGCTATGTATCTTTAATTTACCGCGTGTTTTGGCACGATACTCGCAACTATGGCATTTGAATGGACGCTCGTCACTGTGAGTCAAGCTATGTATCTTTAATTTAACGCGTGTTTTGGCACGATACTCGCAACTATGGCATTTGAATGGACGCTCATCACTGTGGTTCAAGACGTGTCTCTTTAAATACCAATTAGTATTGGTACGGTAATCGCAAATATCGCATTTGTATGAACGCTCAACACTGTGAGTCGCGATGTGTATCTTTAAATTTGCCCGATATCGGGTACGGTAATCGCAAATATCGCATTTGAAGACACGCTCATCACTGTGAGTCGCAACGTGTGTCTTTAGATTCCGGCGTGTTTTGACACGATATTCGCAAATACTGCATTTGAATGGACGCTCGTCACTGTGAATTAAGACATGTTCCTTTAAAGTCCAGAGTTTAAGGGCACGGTAATCGCAAATATCGCATTTGAATGGACGCTCATCACTGTGAATTAAGACATGTTCCTTTAAAGTCGAGAGTTTAAGGGCACGGTAATCGCAAATATCGCATTTGAATGGACGCTCATCACTGTGAGTGGCGACATGGCTCTTTAAAACATCGAGTCTTCGGGTACGGTAATCGCAAATATCGCATTTGAAAGGACGATCTTCACTGTGAATCACGACGTGTTTCTTTAAATCACCCCGATGTCGGGTATGGTAATCGCAAATATCGCATTTGAAGGGACGCTCATCACTGTGAGTCGCGACATGGCTCTTTAAAACATCGAGTCTTCGGGTACGGTAATCGCAAATATCGCATTTGAAAGGACGATCTTCACTGTGAATCGCGACGTGTTTCTTTAAATCACCGCGTGTTCGGGAACGGTAATCGCAAATATCGCATTTGAATGGACGCTCGTCACTGTGAATTAATTTATGTTCCTTAAAGGTTGAGCTTCTTCCTGTCTGAAATCCGCACTGGTTGCACTTAAACTCCATCTCTTCCTTGTGATACTTCAAGACAAAATTATAAATATTACTTAAATATAAGTCTAGTTTATAGCATTTTGTCAAAGAAAATTACAGATTGTCTGATTGTGCTACAGTTATGTCTTTTTGTTCCTCCGCTTCTACTATGGCAACTTTTAACAACGCAATAGCTTCTCAACAAACTTGATTAAAATTAAGACTGAACGGATAAATTTTTTAAAAAAATGGTCTTTTAGCACAATGGCTAGAAATTAAAGTAAAAGATAATTCATAAGTGAACAAAGTCGACTGACTGAAGTACCAGATTTTAAATGTTATTAGCTCAAAGACATGCTTAAACAAGATGGCCCCGGCCATATTAACGTTTTGCCTTGCCTAGCTAAATTTTTTGTAAGGTGACCCCGGCATATATACTTTACGGTTATTTTTTTTCTTTTAAATATCAAATATCATTCCAATTATGAATAAAAATAATCTAGCTTGATTTTGGGTTATAGATTATGAATCAAGTAAATAATGAACTTCTGTCCTATTAACTGGAACAATTTTCTTGATATTTTTGTTGCAAACCTAATATTTGTGGGATAATTGATGCGTTTGGGTACTAAAATTATTCATTGATTGCACGCTATTAGCAATATGCAACAAGCGCTTAGAATTAGCCCCGAGTCATGTTCTCTTGAAACTTGACGCAATAGAAATGAAGTAATTTGCATAAGCCCTAAAGAACAACGCTAGACGGGACACGGAAACGGATGGTGGAGATAAAGAACAGAGAAAATCGTACTGAATAGAAGGCAGGCCCGATATATATTACCGCCAAAAACAACCTCATTCCTTTTTGTTTATGACGTACTAAGCGTTAATTAAACAGAGAAGCTGGTACCGAAAAAACTTACAAAAATCTCATAATATTTGTGCCAAAAAAGTTAATTTAAAAACAATTTTATATATTTTAATTTAGTATAAAACAATTTTAGAACTAAAAATGGGGTTGAAAGGAGGCCCAGCTTGCCAGCTAGGGTCGAACCAATACTTTTCCGAACCTCTAAAACGCGCGAAAGTAAAAACTTAGTAAGGAAATAATTTATAAATAAAAATGTGGTTGAAGGGACGCCCAGCCTGCCAGGCAGGGTCGGACCAATACTTTTCCGAACCTCTAAAACTCGCGAAAGTAAAAACTTAGTGAGGAAATTTTTCTCAGGCTTACAGGATTGGCAACTCCCTATGTTCGACGGCAGCTTATTCAATATAAAATTTGTTCTAGCTTTGGTTCTCAGTACGACCCTGGTTCCTATACTGGAGTGATTTTGCGGTAATCTATAACCTAGTTTTAAGCGTGCTGCAACACACGAAAGAAATATTTCGAGACAAAAGACGAAAAAAATACTGATATTTAGGATTTAAAATCTCGACGTTTTAAATCGGAGTGAAAGAACTTTGACTGGTAGATGGGCCCTGATTAGTAGGAGATTCGAACACCAACTGCCTCTCTAGTAGAGGACTGCAAAGGCTTTGGGAAAACTCCAACTCCATAGAAAGCCAAGGGACTCCCTCATTTTTGGTCGGAGTTGGAGTTGGGTAAAATAAACCATTTGGCTTTATGTGGCTTTGGGAATATTATCTCTGAAATGGAACGGAGTCGGAAGGGAGTGGAAATATTTCGAAAACTTCTACGGGAGTCGGTCGGGACTGGATTATTGTTGAATTCAGATTCCGCGCCAAGAACGAAAAAAAGTTTCACTAGTGCCACCGTCCGGAGAAAAAGCGAAGCTTGATCTAGGGGAACATAGAGATACAAGAGGAACAGTTGAGAGTCATTTTTGTGACGGTTTTAGGGCATTCGCCCCTTCGCATGTGTGATGGGGTGAAAGACTGGTGGCGCCCCCCTATCGACGAGCGAAGGAGTTATTAATAAGGATGAGCTTAGAGTAGTGGCACTCTATGTTAACTCCCTATAGGGAATAATAAGTCAAAACCTCGGAGATGCCATTACTCCATTTTATACGAGCTAAGAGCGGAAAAACGTATTTTATAAATTTTACACCTGTAAAATCTTTTAAAAAACACTTGGAACTTTTATTTCTACTTACTTTCGAGGAAATACCACCGTTTTCTGAAGGTAAGAGTCTTTTTTTATACATTTATTAGTAATAAAAACATTTAAGGCGAGCTAAGCCTTGGTCTTGTAAAACACGGCAGATTAGTGATTAGCGCGAGGATTAGCGTGTTTTCAAAATCACTAATCTGCCGTGTTTTACAAGACCAAGGCTTAGCTCGCCTTAAATGTTTTTATTACTAATAAATGTATAAAAAAAGACTCTTACCTTCAGAAAACGGTGGTATTTCCTCGAAAGTAAGTAGAAATACAAGTTCCAAGTGTTTTTTAAAAGATTTTACAGGTGTAAAATTTAAAAATACGTTTTTCCGCTCTTAGCTCGTATAAAATGGAGTAATGGCATCTCCGAGGGTTTGACTTATTATGCCCTATAGGGAGTTAACATAGAGTGCCACTACTCCTTATTAATAACTCCTTCGCTCGTCGATAGGGGGCGCCACCAGTCATTCACCCTATCACACATGCGAAGGAGGAGAAGCGAAAAATCCCTCACAAAAACGGGGTATCAAGGGCCGCTTTCCCCCAATAGTTTGTCTAGGCTTTAATAGTGTTATAATGTCTATGTAGGGGAAAAAAAATGGCAGGCCTGAGACCTGTAGTAGCATCAGCGGGAGTGTATGTGACGTTTAAACTTATAATTCAGTGCCAAATGAAAATTAGTACTCGAAATTTCTTGCAATGAATGAACCACAATTTTCAGAAGAGAATATTTTCAAAAATGGTAAGTGTTGAAAACCTAATCACCCTAATATTAACCAGATTAGTTATGTAAACTCTTAAGCCTTGGTCATAACATGAGTATAAAAATTGGTAATACTGTTTTGTTTTGTTTAGTACCTGTTGCTCTCTCTCTTGTCAAAATTGCAAGAGTATTACACATATTTTCCAAAAGATCCTACTGAAAAAATTCAAAAAGCTCTTCAGTCAAACTTTTAAGGGAAATGAATTCACACAGTATGGAATTACAAACGAAAAAAAACACTTGTTGCTTTAAAAAAAGTCTAATTTAAAAGTACCGAAGATTGGCTTTGAAGTCAACCCTTCTTATCGATTCTTGGGGTGTTCCCCTGACGGTCTAGTCAACGATAATTTGGTCGAAATGAAGTGTCCAGTCATTGGTGAAAAAGGAAACTTAGAAACAGTCCTCAAGAAAACTCCTTACGTAATCAAGAAGGACGGAACATTTTCTTTGAAACCCTAACAAATGTATTATGGGAAAGTGCATTTTAGTTTGGCCCTTTTAGGACTTCAAAGTTGTCATTTTGGAATTTATTCTAAACTGGAAGATGACTGTTTTGTTATTGATGTGCCTAAAGACCAAAAATTTACTAACAATCTTTTACCAAGATTATAAATTACTTATTTTAAAAGGTTTTTTTGCTTATTTTAATTACATTCCAAATTATTCGAAATGGAATAAAAAGGACGGAATGTAATGGCGCAAATAAGGCTGAAGAGATATTTTTAAGTTCCTTAAAATGTGATAGAATCTTACAAATTTATTAAATAAAATTGTTTTACAAAATGTCAGGAGTCTTGGTTCATTATTTATTTGCATTTTTTTTTCACGGGTTTTAACAAGCTTGGGAACTGCGTAAGAGTTAATTTAAAATGATTTGAGGTCTGAACTTTACTTATTCCAAACAAAGCTGATAGAGCGGTGAATGAAATGCCAAGTTTTAGTTTCATGAGTGTCAAAAATACCCTATCTCGAGACTCGTAGTTTCCCCCATTCTTGGCCCATGCTTCCTCTCTACCTTATTTGTCCATGAAAAGGGGTATGAATTTACTGTTAATATTTTTAATGATTGCATCAAATAGACCAGTACTCTTTAATCCTGTTAATGAAATTATAGAGGGGGTATTCAATATTCCATTAGAAGCATTAACATAACATGTATGATTTTCCAAGGTGTTGACCATAATGCATTTACAGGGTTGCCACGGAATATTCAAAACCAAATTCCCTGACTTTTCCAGGTTTTCCCTGACCTTTTTCTGAGATTCTAGACATTTTTTAGGATTGCTCTAGAGTTTTCTGTGTTAAGAGAGGATGAGAAACTTTCATTACTCTTTCAATAAAGACTTATCCCCAGAAATTTTACCTACTAAAATAAAATTCCCTAACTTTTCCCTGACCTTTTTGGCCCATTTTCAAATTCCCTGACTTTTCCAGGTTTTCCAGGTTCTCCCTGACCCGTGGCAACCCTGATTTATCATTGGGGTTTGGAGTGGTGCATTTGTCGGTCGTAGTTTCCTCGGTAGTTTGTTGAACAGCATCAATCCCCAATCTTTCAGCTAGAATTTCTGCGTCTGCTGGTCCATTTATTTCAGCTGTTTCACTTGCATGCAAAGTTGGAGATTGTGAGAGCTGATTCCTTTTTTTTCAGTCTTTCCAATCTCCCATTAGCCTTGAACTTTTGTTGATCATGTTTCCTTAATGGGAGTTTTTTTGGAAGGAACAGCCAAGGGTCTAAGCCTGGGAGGGTAACTTAACTTATCTACAATAATAACTCTTATTATAATTGGTTTTAAATTAATATTATACGCTTAAAACATACCTGACTGTTCATATTTCGGTTGAGGGCGGTAATCCTCTTTAAAATGAAGGGAGCAGACAACCATGGACTTGGTGCGTGGTTTACCCACTTTTAAAGCTATATCCCATTGTTTCGACAATTTAACGTCGCGCGGAAATTCGTGAAAGCGGACACCACTCAACTGTGGCATTATTTTTACACCCATACACGCTGCAGTATTTAACCATTGTTTAATTACGTGGTAGGATTGCACTTTACGTGACCCACCCAACTAACAATGGTTTCTAGTTAATTGGACCATGAGGAGTCCGAAAATAATAGTTAAAAAATTATTTGGCCGCCGCAAGTTGGTCAAAAAAATTTTTGAAAATTTTAAAATCCATGCACTTACCGCCATTGAAGTCGCTATCCGCTTAACGCATTCTGCACTCAATCTTTAAAAATACGCCGAGGAGGTCTGTGAAAAATTGCCGGACTCGCGCCGGAGTTTTATAGCTATGGATTTTTTTAAGCTTACGGAAACCTTTTATTTCTGATATAAGGACGGAAATATAAATGCGAGAAAAACTGAAATGTTTTGGGAAAATCGTTGAATTTTTTGGGAATTCGATAATTGATAACGGTAAATTTTGGAAAAAGCCGTCAAATTATTCGGGGATTTTTTTTTTAATTCGCTCAACATTATTTTGTAAAATGTGTCAAATCCTTGGGATATTTGTCAAATGTGAATGGGAGTACAACTATATTTTGGAAAAGGCGCCAATTTATTTCAACAATATTTTTGAAATGGCGACAAACTATTGGTCAATTAACAATCGTTGGTAAATTTGATTTTTTTGTAAAAAAATTTGAAATAAAAGGCGTAGAGCTATTGCAACTATGTTTTAGAAAAGGTGTTAAATTATAGGGAAATTAGCAAATGTCAACGTCAATATTTCTGAAAAGGAGTCTAGTTTTTTTGCAACTATATTTTGGGAAAGGCGACAAATTATTGAAAAAGTGCCTAATGTCAACATCAATATTTTGGAAAAGGCGACAAATTATTGAGAAAGTACCAAATGTCAACATCAATATTTCGGAAAAGGCGTCAATTTATTTCAACAATATTTCGGAAAAGGCGACAAATTATTGGGCAGTTAGCAAATGTCAACATCAATATATTGGAAAAGGCTTCAACTTATTTCAGCTATATTTTGGAAAAGGCGTCAATTTATTTCAATTATATTTTGGAAATGGCGTCAATTTATTTCAATTATATTTTGGAAAAGGCGTCAATTTATTTCAACCATATTTTGGAAAAGGCGTCAATTTATTTCAACTATATTTTGGAAAAGGCGTCAATTTATTTCGACTATATTTTGGAAAAGGCGCCAATTTATTTCGACTATATTTTGGAAAAGGCGCCAATTTATTTCAACTATATTTTAGAAAAGGCGTCAATTTATTTCGACTATATTTTCGAAAAGGCGCCAATTTATTTCGACTATATTTTGGAAAAGGCGCCAATTTATTTCGACTATATTTTGGAAAAGGCGCCAATTTATTTCAACTATATTTTGGAAAAGGCGCCAATTTATTTCAACTATATTTTGGAAAAGGCGCCAATTTATTTCAACAATATTTTGGAAAAGGCGCCAATTTATTTCAACTATATTTTGGAAAAGGCGTCAATTTATTTCAACAATATTTTGGAAAAAGTGCCTATTTTTCGGCAATTTGATAAATGTAAACACCTTTTCAAAAATATCGTCCTTTACATTTACCAAATTCAGGAATAATTTGATGCCTTTTCCAAAATATCGTCCTTCACATTTACCAAACTCATGAATAATTTGACGCCTTTTCCAAAATTTTGTCCTTCACATTTATCAAATCCAGGGATAATTTGACGGCTTTTCCAAAATATCGTCCTTCACATTTATCAAATTCCCGAATAATGACACATATTCCAAAATATCGTCCTTCACATTTGTCAAATTCCCGAATAATATGACACCTTTTCCAAAATTTCGTCCTTCATATTTATCAAATTCAGGAATAATTTGACACCTTTTTCAAAATATCGTCCTTCACATTTATCAAATTCAGGAATAATTTGACACCTTTTCCAAAATATCGTCCTTCACATTTATCAAATTCAGGAATAATTTGACACCTTTTCCAAAATATCGTCCTTCACATTTATCAAATTCCCGAATAATATGACACCTTTTCCAAAATATCGTCCTTCACATTTATCAAATTCAGGAATAATTTGACACCTTTTCCAAAATATTGTCCTTCACATTTATCAAATTCCCGAATAATATGACACCTTTTCCAAAATATCGTCCTTCACATTTATCAAATTCCGGAATAATTTGACACCTTTTCCAAAATATTGTCCTTCACATTTATCAAATTCCCGAATAATATGACACCTTTTCCAAAATATCGTCCTTCACATTTGTCAAATTCCCGAATAATATGACACCTTTTCCAAAATATTGTCCTTCACATTTATCAAATTTCCAAATAATTTGACACCTTTTCCAAAATATCGTCATTCACATTTATCAAATTCCCGAATAATTTGACACCTTTCCAAAATATCGTCATTCACATTTATCAAATTCCCGAATAATTTGACACCTTTTCCAAAATATCGTCCTTCACATTTGTCAAATTCCCGAATAATATGACACCTTTTCCAAAATATCGTCCTTCACATTTGTCAAATTCCCGAATAACATGACACCTTTTCCAAAATATCGTCCTTCATATTTGTCAAATTCCCGAATAATATGACACCTTTTCCAAAATATTGTCCTTCACATTTATCAAATTTCCAAATAATTTGACACCTTTTCCAAAATATCGTCATTCACATTTATCAAATTCCCGAATAATTTGACACCTTTCCAAAATATCGTCATTCACATTTATCAAATTCCCGAATAATTTGACACCTTTTCCAAAATATCGTCCTTCACATTTGTCAAATTCCGAATAATATGACACCTTTTCCAAAATATCGTCATTCACATTTATCAAATTCCCAAATAATTTGACACCTTTTCCAAAATATCGTCATTCACATTTATCAAATTCCCGAATAATTTGACACCTTTCCAAAATATCGTCATTCACATTTATCAAATTCCCGAATAATTTGACACCTTTTCCAAAATATCGTCCTTCACATTTATCAAGTTCCCAAAAAAATTTGACGGCATTTCCCAAAATTTCAAAGATTTCCCCAAAACATTGCAGTTTTTCTCGCATTTATATTTCCGTCCTTTTATAAGAAATGAACGGTTTCCGTAAGCCTAAAAAACTCCATAGCTATAACTCCGGCGCGAGTACGTCAATTTTTCACAGTCACCCTCGGATTATTTTGCAAGATTGAGTGCAGAATGCGTTAAGGGGATAGCGACTTCAATGGCGGTAAGTGCATGGATTTTAAAATTTTCAAAAATTTTTTTGACCAACTTGCGGCGGCCAAATAATTTTTTAACTATTTTTTTCGGACTCCTCAGGGTCCAATTAACTAGAAACCATTGTTAGTTGGGTGGGTCACGTAAAGTGCAATCCTACCAATTACGTTTAAATAAACAGCAAAACTGACAAAAACTAGCCAAATTATCGTTGAGCAGATAGTTGAGTTGTTGATTTAATTTTATAATTATCTTTGAGCAATTCAATTTAATTAACTTTAATTAAACCATGAGTATGTTGATTGCGTTTGTCATTAATCATGGTATCGCCGGGATTAAGTTACATTTAAACACCTGATTAAACTATCTAATCATCGATCATCCGTTAAGCCTTGAACCTTGCAATAGGAGGCAGAGAGACAACAAACTAATATTTATGACATCTCATGTTGCCCTCTATTTGGATCTTTCAGCAACTATCGTTAAATTTATTACTTAAAAAATATAATTTTTTTTAAATATAATAATCATATTAGCTAATTATAATTATTTAACTTTAAATGAGTATGTTTCATTGATATAAATTACATTGCAAAAAATAATTTGGCGGGCGCTACGCAAGCCTCCGGAAAATTCTCTCTACTCTCTCTCCTCTCCCACTTACAAAATCCAGTTGCAGCTGGTTGGCGCGCGCCGGGAAGGGGAGGGTGGGTGGGTAGGGGATCCACATCCTTCTACCCGCTCGCTTCTACCTCTCTCTACTCTACAGTCTAACTTAAATTTTTCCGACGGAAAAATAATTTCAATTGAAATAAAATACGTTACGCCACCTATGAGGTGTAACGTGAACTACGGGTGAATTTCGAGTTGAAAATTCGCGGGAAATTTAAAATTCGAAACGTTCATTTATGACAAAATTCATCAGGTCACAACATTTCCAGCCAGCCGACCAGCAGAGGGCGGAACAATAGTTTTCCAGCTCTAAAGAGCGGCAAAACTAAAAACATCAATTATTTCAAATAATTACTTATCTTAGTAAAACAAAACACATTCCACATCATTTTCGTTACGTAAAATGTAAATATTCGATTACTCTTAATTGTACACGTTTTAAATAGCAATGTTTTGTATCCCACAAAATGTTTGGTACATTTCTCTAACTAAAATTCCGCCATATAATACTAGTCGTAAAAACTTGAGATACTTCAATACTCTTCACTATTATATTATTACGTAACAATTAAAAATTTTATGATACAAATTTTGGGTAAAAGGCATTCTGGTGAAATTAATGTTGATATGAATTTTTATAATCATGTCTTTAACAAAAAAATTCATTTTGTTCACTCTTTGTCACAGAATACTTTTAAAACCTTTATTTCTTGTCGGTGAAATAATGGTTCAGTCCAAGGGTTATCGAAGAAAATATATTGTGCACTTCAATATTCTAACAGACAAGTAAGTATTTTTATTCGAAAAACAAGTATAACAAATTAATCTAAAGGTCTAGTTACCTTAACTTCTCGGCTTTAGGCTCCATAAAATATCAAATAACAGTTTCGAACCTTTATTTCTTGACATTTTAATAAACGCGGTACCTCCGAGGCTTCGACCGACTCGCACGAAAAAAAAACTATAAGAAGAAAAACAAACATACTTTTCTTAGAAAAAGGTTTCACGTGACCAAAATAAAATCTCCCCCCCCCACCACCACCCTTCTTCGTTCTAACCCCGCGTGGTGTCTTTCAATACTCCAAGCTAAGGTAATGTCAGTAGAGAGAGAGAGCAAACCCCCAAAATAGGAGCGGTCCTGGTCTATTGTCCATGCCGGTGGTCTTTTAAACCTTGAAGTTGAAAGGGGTGGAGTTGAAACCCCCATACCTATAATGTTGGCTCTGTACCCCTACCTAGGCTACGGCACCGAAGTAACTCCAGCATCCTCAGCCCTAAGGTAGGGTATCGTAAAAAATAGAACCTACTTCTCATACAAATACAATGGCGCTACGCGGCAGCACTTGACAATCGCCTAACCAAGGGTAGGGGATTGCGCGAGGTACACTGGGAAAGTTTCGGTGCCACACATGGCCCATCATCATTGCCACTCCACGTTACATCATTTCTCCTCGCTTAACCAAAATCATGGAACTAAGACCATTAAACACAGATAGACTGGAATGATGAGCTAAAATAAAACCCCCGTTCTTCTAATGGAATCGCCTGTCGTCGCCCCTAGCGGGAGAGTCCCAAAACTTTCCGACTCAAAGATCATGTTATGGCTACGGATTGAGTCGAAAACGTTTCAATATTATATAAAAAAGACTTGGTTTGCCCAAGCCTTAAAAACAAAACGATAAGAGTTTTTTCCAGTTGATTGAAGCGCGGATATTTTATTTTTCTGTATAATTTTAAAGACAATCCGTATTTTACTACTCTTTAGAATTTAATTCAATCTCCTTATTTTACTGCTAATGGATTTATTTCCTATAAATTAATTGAAATAAAAAATTACTTATCTCAGATTTTTCAACAACAATTCCATTTTCGTAAAATTTTATCATGAAAAATCTGAGATAAGTAATTTTTTATTTCAATTAATTTATAGGAAATAAATCCATTACCAGTAAAATCAGGAGATTGAATTAAATTCTAAAGAGTAGTAAAATACGGATTGTCTTTAAAATTATATAGAAAAATAAAATATCCGCGCTTCAATCAACTGGAAAAAACTCTTATCGTTTTGTTTTTAAGGCTTGGGCAAACCAAGTCTTTTTTATATAATATCTGTTCCTTCAGCCTTAATTTGTATTAATTACATTTTATTTTTCACGCGATGCTTTCCAGCACTGGTAGCCAGGTGGCGCTAGTATCTACTTGTGTACTTTTTAGTATAGGGAGTTGCACATCCTATAGAGCGACGAATGTTTTTCACGCGCATCCTTTATCAATGGTCAAGCCATCAAAACTTCGGAAAAATTTACTGGTCAACCGTCCGGTGACCCTTTTAGTTTTAAATAAAAATTATGGAACATTTTAAATATTTATTGGAAAATGTCCAGTGTCCTGTGCTTATTTACGGCCCTGAGATAGTTTCATTTATCCTAACCTGGGCCGGAAATAAAAACAGCACACTAAACTTTGTCCAATAAAATTTTTAAATGACCCATAATTTAGAAAATCGCGTCAGGGATTTTCTATTTATACTCAATGCTAACTCTTATTGTTAATCTCTACGGAGCTTAACATTACGACGTGAAGAGAATTTTCAGAGTTAGACCCAAGGTTTCGCCACCAAGGGTGTGCACTTTTTTCACAACAAACCTTTACAGCAATAGTCTAGCAAAGGCACGTCTCTCAGTGTAAAGTTTAGTTGACCTTTTTAACTTTAAAAAAAGTTATTACCTCTCCGTGTGACGTAGTCCAGGAGAGGTTCTGTAACGGCCGTGTCTGTGTGTCTGTCTGTCTGTCTGTCTGTCCGTTGTTACACCCACGTGACCGCGTTCGCAGTTTGCGTATCGGAGCAAACGTGTTCGTCATTTCCGAACTGCTTTCACAGTCACGGAAATGGCTTCTCTACTTGAGAGTTGTCACACCACCATCTTCTGGTCTTTGTCCATACCTCACGGACACTAGTCTGTTCTTACTGGCTTCTAATCACCGCCATCTTCTGGTCTTCGTCCATTCCACGTGGACACCAGTCTGTACATACTGGCTTCTCTAATCACCACTATCTTCTGTTCTTTGTCAATCCCACATTGACACCCGTCTGCACTTACACTGCCTTCTAACACCACCATCCACTGGTCTTCCGTCTATTCCACATAGACACCAATCTGTATCATTGGCTTCTACTCCATTATCATCGTTTGGTTTTAGGATATACGCGGCGATCAGCTAGGGTTACGAGAAACGTCTAGCCTCCCTAAGGTAGGATCGCTACCAAAGGTTTTCGCATTTGCGGTTTTTCCTTACTATTATAATGGAAACGAATCGTATATATACCCCAAATTTGAAAAAAGCGGGCAAGAGGGGTACCCTTCACTTTAAACGTCAATATTAGCAAAGTTTGAGAAGATAATAGGTATAACTTTATTTTAAACGATTTAACTATTATTAATGTTAATTATTGAAGATTAAAATAATTAAAAATAATTATATTCATTTAAATATTAAAGATAAACCTCTCGTGCAAAGAGAGAGATTATCATTGCCTCCTATATCTACCAAGGCCCGTGCATGCGATATATTTCCTTCATTGCCTCCTATATCTATCAAGGCCCGTGCATTGTGATATATTTCATTCATTGCCTCCTATATCTATCAAGGCCCGTGCATTGCGATATATTTTTCAAAACAACAACAAAAATGGGAAACCCCAACTCTGAAACATAATAACGTTTTCACTGGATACTTAAGTTTATATAATCTTCTTGACACGGAGAGGTAATATTTTGGTTTTCCCAACTTGTTTCTAAACCATGCGCCGGCACGCGCACATTTCATTGAAAGTTTGTTATTTAAGAATTTTTCCTTCTATATACTAAGAATCTTTATCAAAAATTGACAACGAGCTTTCCAAGACTCGAACCTCCAATGTTTTGCCTCGAATGCAAACGCGTTATCCATTACGCCACATGCACGTATTTGTAACAACAAAAAAAAACTATCCAAACATTGTATTTATAAGATTATTTCTTTTATGATGTATAAAAGATCCGTAAAAATAAACACCGAGCTTGCCAGGACTCGAACCTGCAACCTTCTGCTCCCTAGGCAGAAGCGTTATCGTTTTCGCCACAAACCCGTTGGAGGCAGAACAAAATGATATGCAAACAGTGTAATATATGTAACGGTTTTACCATGATTTATAAATTAATTAAAATAAAATACTTAGACTTAATTGATTTTAATCAAACTTCAGAAGTTCAACATTCCATAGTTGCTTGATAGTTCTAAAGTGTTCCGAACCTTAACTTCGCAGTAGTTTCTGAGTTATTCGATGGAGTGGACCACCAAAAATCCCATGCTTTTTCTATGGGACGCTAAGCCTAAAATATGTGAATTATTTCTTTAACATTACGGGAGGGTGTGGGTTCTTATCTAGAAGGGCCTACCGGCCCTCTAGAATTGGTCGCTGCTTCTGCTTGGTGCTAGAGACTGAGGCGCTGCTCTAAAAGCGCTACGCGCCGTAACCCCATTACAATCCATCTACGTTTAATGGTCTTAGGATGGGGTACAGAAGCTACGTTATATCAGAAGTGAGATGAGACTGGAAGTGAAGGGCTCTAGCATTGGTAATAGATCCTGGCATTAGTGAACAAATTTGAGGATTTTACGCCGCTTCAATCGCGCCTACGCTGGAGAGAAAAAAATTGGTCGAGTTCCAAAAACATTTCCTACCCCTTTCCCCTCAACCTAAAGCGGCCGAACACGGACGCGGCTCCTTGAATCTAGTTCGGCCGTCTACCACCGCGAGCGTCTCACGTTTTGGAGGGAAAATTCAGAAACCGCTACTAGAGGGCCAACCGCTCTTGTGTTATCAAGAATATTCACCTTCGCCGAGTGAAGAATTTGGTTAGCTCAGTACTTCTGGTCTCATCTCACTTCTGGTTATATTTATGGAGACTTGTTTTCTCCATCTCAACTCGTTTCTCTGAGATACTGGCTTTCTCTGATTTGAATGAGAACTTCATGTTTAGCTGCGTCATTCGTAGAATTGTTATGGCTACGAAATACCACGGTGTCATGCGGTGTTATGTTTATCAGAGTTTTAAGCCTGCAATCTTGAAATTACTAAGGTTCCAAGTATCAAAACCTTTCTCCATAAACTCCTACATAGGGGTTGAGTTAATTGGTTTACTAAGAAATATACAGGTAGTTCTGGCGCATTTTTTCATTGTGTATTTTTATGGGATAAATTTTAAACTTAGTTTGAAAACTCTTTGTGAAATAGCCTATTTAATAATTTGCATGGTTGATTTGCTCGTAAACTGTATAAGTTTTTATAGGCGCTACTTTTAATTTAGAGTTCATTAAATTTGTAAGCTTAATGAACGGTTTTTATAGAGTTCAGAGTCTTCAGACTAATGTGGATTAAGCGTAGACCATTAACTTGTTTGGGTCGTTAATTTTACTACCTGAGCTTGCAAAGTTTTTATACCTAATTTGGCCTATTTTCTATTGCAAATTAAGCTACACTGTATGCCTTTAACCATAAATTGATAATCTAGCATTAAGTTTATATTTCTTAATGAGTTTTATGGTAGACTCTTAGTATGACACGCTAGAGGCGATGAAAAAAACCTTCCTTGATTGCAAGCGGAGTTTTTATTCCAATAATTTTCTCCCATGAAATATCTATACTATACAATACAAGAGCACGATCGCTTTAAAAAACCGTGATAAAAACGTGTTCGTCTTTTGCCACGTTTTTACTCGCGAACGCCATCTATTGATGGTGCAAAAGAATTATTTCTTTCGAAACGTAAAAACCTCAGTAAAGAAAGTGGTGGAAATGTACCGCGTGATTAGGGTAAAAAGACATAGGTTGGAGCTCAGATTAATAACCCCCTGGATATGAAAGGAAATAGGGAGTCATACTTGAATAGGGCATCGGCATCTCTAGCGCCCCTATAGTCAAAACTTGGAAAAAAGTTACCCCAAACAGACTCAGTAAGCGCGTCACCGCGTTTGCTACTCCATGCTCGGCTACTTTTTATCCGCGGTTCCGTTTCTTTTTCTCTTCTCATCCCGGTACCTGGTCCGGAGGTTTTGGTCACTAAATTGGGTAGGTTTTTGGTTTATTTATTTATGTAAAAATTAGATTAAACTATAAATTTGATAAATCAAATGACAGGAAAGCAATAATGGTTTGCGTTTGCTAATCCTTGCCAGAACAACCATGCAATTCAAACTGCGTCGTCTGCATGGGGTGACAAAGTTCTACGTTTTGCCGTCTGAGGGCGCCACATGGCGATACTATTTGAAAACGCCCGGTTTTGCTTGCCTTTCATATCCAGGGGTTATTAATCTGAGGTTGGAGATAGCGGGAGAAAAAGCCCACGATAAAAAGAGACACTCTAAACTTAAAATTCCACCCATGAGATTCAGGGCACCCCCATATATACTACCATGCATGGAAATTAAAATCCCTCGTGTATTTTGGGGGGCATATTTCTCATTGGCCTTGACGTAAAGGAAGGGGGCATAAGACGTTCCACCAAAGACCTAATGATGGGCACTTAAAGAGGAATATTCGCTTATGCTTTAACTAATTGAGGTCATTTCTTTCATGAAATAATTGTATTCTCTATAGCCGGGGAAGTGCTCATAGTGAATGTAGACGCGGAAAAAAGCTCACTTTCGTAAAGTGTTCATTTAAACACGCACTTTTTTCGCTCGTGTTCGACGTTACCCCAGGTTCTCAGCCAATTAAATGTTCTTTGACATTTTGTGGTCCAGGGAACTGTTTTATAGTTATGATTTGAGTGTTTTAGGGATGACCCCTTAATTAAATTAGAAATCATTGCCTTTCAGTTTCTTAATTACTTTTAAGGGGTCATACGTAAAATAATCCGATCATAACTTGAAAACGGTGGCCCGGACGGCAAAATGTCATAGAAATTACATTTTCGACTCAAAATCGCCCAAAGAATATCCCCATTAATTTATAGCACACTTATCAGAAACACCCTGTATACGAGTAATGTTCTCCCAAAATTTTACCTTCCTAGATAAAGCTGTTTGAACTGGCTGTTGATGAAATCCTGACTTACATCGAGAAGCGATATCTAGTTTATTAGGGAGAAGGTATAACTTGCCTAAGTATTGGCGCCCCATAGTCCCATTCCCCCTTTCAAAATACAAGGGGGGACGTAAAAGGAGGCCGGTCTATTTCGCCTCTCCTCAGTCAGAAAATATGTAATTTTCGTCATTCACGTCGCGGTCGCGCTGACGTGAGTTTTCAAGAACCAATGAGATGTTGGTTGTAATTTAGAGGCGGGGATTAACTCCGGACCTACGTTTGGACTGGAGATAAAGCTAGAAATGTGGCGAATTTATACCTTCTCCCTAATAAACTAGATATCTTTTCTTGCTTATATTATTAGAAATATTGTGTAAAATCTACATATCTAAAGAATGTTATGTTCTATTGACGATGCACTGTACTAGCTGTAGGTTGCAGACTTTCCACCCTTTGTTGCTAGTCCCCTTAGACTATGAGGAGGTATTTTGCTTCCGCTTCTTTTAATCTGGAAGTAATCGAGTGAAAAGCGCGGGTAAAACCGTAAATTGGATTTGAGCTCTTTTTATCGGCGACGGCTGTAAACAAAAGGAATCTCACTGGCGCGTTAACTCGTTCGTCGCTAGGCCTAGAAGCCGTACCACGATCAAATCAAAATGAAAAGAGTGAGAGAAACAGAGGCAGAAATGAGATGAAGACTACACGAGCTAGGAGCAGCAGGATGGGAAAGACAAAACGTACACCAATTGGCATTCTTCTCGCCCTAGCTCCAATTTGCGTCTTGATCAGCCAGGGAGTTACTGTATAGAAGACAGGTTTTTAGACTGAGCCCCGTTTCAGAATGCTAAGCTTTTCCACTGCACGCGACCACTGAATTTACACTCTCCTCTCATCATCCTTATCTTTCTCTTAATATCAAATGTAGATGAACCGGAAGTTATCTCAAAAGTTTTGTTAATAAGTCAACGACATTAAACCTATATTAAATTAGAGTTATGATGACGATGATCTTCGCATCGCCCTCTTTTACTATATAATGGCGTTTATGAGTTGGCTCGCGCTGCAATGAGACTTAAAGAGTGTTAACATCAGATATTGAAATGCGCGTAACGGGTAAGGAAAATGCGCGTAACGATTAACGAAAATGCGCGTAACGATTAACGAAAATGCGCGTAACGGGTAACGAAAATGCGCGTAACGATTAACGAAAATGCGCGTAACTATTAACGAAAATGCGCGTAACTATTAACGAAAATGCGCGTAACTATTAACGAAAATGCGCGTAACGATTAACTAACTGCGCGAGTATGTTATGGCTGAGTGTGACATATTACAGTCGCAATGTTTGAGAGGATCCTTCTTAAATTAAGGATGTTTGAGCGCTTCCTGTTAATTTATTTAATTTTTCTCGCAGCAGCTCTAGCTTTGTCCGCTTTCATCTGCTCCTATCTTGGGTGTCTTTTGCAGCAAGCAACGACGAATTACACTTATTTCGCGACAATGCCGTGCACGCACTCTAATTTTAAATCTAATTTGAGTTTTTTCTTCTTTTCTTTCATCTTAATCTTTTCCTTTCAAGCGTGCCTTGTTCCTAAGGCTATCTTTATGCCGGATAGCGTTAGTGAGAGGCAGCTAGTTTGCGCTCCATTAAAGGGATTTCTTCTTATGCCCAAAGGGACAGAGGGTTATGTTAATTGGTATACTTCGAAATAAGTTATCCTTCTCTTCGTGTGAAGTTCAAGGTACTGGTAAAATATTGGTACCATTGAAAATACAAATATTTTTGTGTTGCAAAAGACGTATTTATTACAACGATGGGCTGCTCCTTTTCATTGAGGCGATTTGTTGAAAATGTAGTGCGAAGTTTGAAGTTTTTTCTGTTTAGTTTGTCACTGGTTACTGAGAGCTTGTCGTGAAGTGACGTAAGCGAAACATCATAGATTCTTGTAAAGTGACGCCTGGTGAGGTGCTGTCAAAGTCTTAGTACAGACTAAATAGGAAGATTGACTGCAAAACCGCTTGTAGTCAATCCTCGCTTGGCGTTCTCGAACTGAAGTATAGGTAGTGTCATACTTATGGAACATATAAACTTATGGTGTAAAGTAATAAAGGTTTAATTATAATTTTGATAATGCTTTTAGATTAAAGTAGCAAACTTAAAATGTATTCTAATTCAACAGAGCTTGAAACATGTATATATCAACAATATTAAAGATGATTCCAGCAATTAGGATTTCTTACAGGAGCCTACCAGTTAGGCTTCTTTGTTAAGCATTGGACGTTTTAGACCCAAACTATCCAAATGTTGCGTCACAAAGAGGCTAAACGCGTAGCTTCCAGTAAGAACATTTAATCGTTCTTATCTTCTTTAATATTGTAGATGGATATGTTTCCAATTTGAAATATTAATTATTTTATATATTCTCTTTTAAACAAATAGAAAAATTCTTGCCCTTTCTTTTAATTATTTGCGGAAATCAAGGTAAAGAATTTCCGATATTGAAATTGTTCCTATTTCCTAT
The DNA here is from genome assembly GCA_019434445.1 of Phalangium opilio. Classification (NCBI taxonomy): domain Eukaryota; kingdom Metazoa; phylum Arthropoda; class Arachnida; order Opiliones; family Phalangiidae; genus Phalangium; species Phalangium opilio. The sequence goes on along the minus strand of JAEQBA010003564.1, from coordinate 30,791 downwards.
CTAAGTCGCGTCACTTATCTGGGGTACTTGAGAAAAAACCATATCTTAATTCCTTGGTTCAAAATTATAGAAACCCTTCACGATCGGTCTTCAAACCCCTTGCCCATTCTTTTGTAAATTACGGTATACGAACTGAATTCCCTTCTTGCGCTTAACAGGAATGCATACAGTTAATTGGAACCATTGTTGCCAAATATCCCACATGTTAATTTCTATGCAGGTTTTGTGAGTCGGGCTTGAATTTTGACGTTCTTCTAACTTCCCTTAGTTGATATAAACGCGAGGTGAAACCTCAGACCACCTAACACATGGACAGGCAACTGAATAGGGAGCTAGGTTTGCTTAGAGCAACGCCTGACACTAGCGCTGTGGCGGCGGATGTTGGATGTTTTTCACCAAACCCTTGTAAAATTCGCCCAGTTTTGTTTTTTTGAGAAGTAGAGGTCTCCAGTCACCGATATGGGGAGAAAATCTGAATAAATTATAACAGTCAGCTGAATTTCATTATTTATTTATTTATTTATTTATTTAGCCTCTCTCTCTCATTAAAAATTCATAAATGATCTATCAAGTTAGTGTTTTGTAAATATCACTCTGGTATTGTTTATAAAGATTGTTTAACATTAAGCCTTGGCTATAAAATATTCCGAACCGTTACAGAGGAATTTTTCTATACGGGACATTTTGGCGATAAATTGCGGTCGGTAGACACGTGAGGGCGCGTGCTACGCCTTGCCATTTCAACCCCATTTGTTAACTCGGGTTTAACACGGCTTTGCCTGTCCATGGGTTAGGTCGTCTGAGGTGAAACGTGCAGTGAGATAGATTATTCGCGAGGTAAAATTCGTCATACCTAATGATTAGTCTAGCTCTTCCTACAAAATCCGCCTAGATACGTTGAGTGAAAATAGCTGCACAATGATTCCAATTAGCTGTATGTATCCCTGCGCTAACTGATTGTTCTAACGGTACGTAGGTTTGAACCCGCTTTATTTTTAACGATGAGTACGTTCTCCCCTTCCACTACAAATTGCGTTTGTTTTTTTTTCTTCTTTCTTTCTTTTCTAAAGAGTTAACGTATATAGGAAGGACTTTTAAAAATCGTTAAGCCATCCAAGGGGTACAAGATGGTGGTGGTAGTGGAAGTCCCGTTCCTGTAGGAAAGAAGATGGTTGAATTGTTGGCTTTGCACCGCCACCAAGCTAAGCCCAAGAAGTGATATCTAGTTTACTAGGGAGAAGGTATAAGTTCGCCACATTTCCAGCTTTATTTCCAGTCCAAACGTAGGTCCGGAGTTAATCCCCGCCTCTAAATTACAACCAGCATCTCATTGGTTCTTGAAAACTCACGTCAGCGCGACGCGAATGACGAAAATTACGTATTTTCCGACTGAGGAGAGGCGAAATAGCCCGGCCTCCTTTTACGTCCCCCCGTGTATTTTGAAAGGGGGATTGGGACTATGGCGTGCGAAAACTTGGGCATCTTATAGGGAGAGGGCAAACCCATTCTTGCCACGTCATAGGCTTATATCTCTTACCTCGATTCCATCCCCCTAACGGGGGAATTTCAGTGTCGCGCCTACAAACGCTCCCCTACGTAGAGGTATAAAATGACGTCGGATGTTCTTTCCCTCCCTGACAAACGCCCTTCCCTAATAAACGAGATATCACTTCTTGCTAAGCCTTAACTCCTCTAGCCAGCCGGTTTCTAGCTAACGGTACTCCTTTATCTCTTATAGCTTATTTTTCTACTTAAACCCAAGAATGTGTATATAATCTTAGGTGTTTTCGTGGTTTATTGTTCTGAGCCCCTATTGGTGGAAGGTGGATGTTAAGTTTTCAGTAGGAAAAGTTGAGTGCGTTCAAAGGTTTTGACTCTTAATCTAAATGACTTATATCTTGAAACGTTTATCTTTTTTTGTGAAGAGTATACAGGGTGTTTCTGATAAGTCTGACATAAATTAATGGGGATGTTCTTTGGGTGCACGATTTTGAGTCGAAAATGTTATGACATTTTGCCACAAGGGCCACTGTTTTCGAGTTATGACTTCAGGCAATAACTAAAGATCACGGTGTTCAGAAAAGGAAAAATGGCCGACACTTGCCTACATCACTCTAAAGACCATAACCATAAGTGATAAGATATATTCTATAAGGATGACACTTTTTATACTTGGTAATACAAGCTTTACCTATAACTAATCCGAGNATTAGCTCTCCCAAGTAGCGCTTTTCTACACTGAGGCCAGAATGCGCGAGTGTTTAGCGCCTCGGTGACAACTCTAAACTACTTCAATCTCACTATTAAAATATACATTGTCGAGTGGTCCGACATTTACACGAAATCCCGTACGCTTCTCGCGAAATCTTGAAGTAATCAATAAATTACGAAATCAAAGAGGAAATTCCGAAATCTTAGGCGAAATCAGAAGAAATCCGAAATTCCGTACGCTTTTTTTGCTATAGTCGGACCCCTCAATATTGTACTTGGTATGCCTCAAAACATAAACTTTTATAGCTTAGAAAGAAATACCAATATGGCGGCAAGGAATAGAGTAACGTCGGAATTGCCAGGAACGTTTGAATCAATACCGAACATCTGTAATTATAATAAACTAGCTGTTACCCAAGGCGTCGCTCGCGTGTAATAAGAACTCCATCAAAATTATATAAGAATAGGTAGATTTTACTGATGACTAATATTTTTGTAGCACCCTAGGAGCGAAGGCACTCGGCGTTGCCAGTCAGCCCGTCGGGACATTTTTACTACTTTTACGCGGAATTATTCCATAAAGAAGGCCGCCCATGAAAAGATGGCAACAAATTGAACCCAAAAGACCATTCAGCCCGTCTATAGGTTAAAGGAAACCAGTGTACTAAATATTGCGAAATCGGGTTGAAACGCGCGGACTTTGTTGCATATAGAAGATTTTTTACATTTCGGGCCGCCATTTATTAAGATGGCGGCGGATTGGAAAAATCTTTCTTAGTACGCGCCTACTACTTATGAGTAACGTTCCTGCAAATTTTCAGCCTTCTAGGGCAAGCAGTTTGGGACTGGGCGTTGATTATCAGTCAGTTTGTCAGTCAGAACTTTGATTTATATATATATAGATAAATAAATTAGTTCTTCCATGATAGAACAAACAGAAATATTCATTATTTGCTTGAACCGGCAAATAATAATGCTTGAACACGAAAGATTTGATTAAACAAAATTTCTAATAAAAAAGTTAAACAAGATGGGACAAGGGCTGGGCTCATAATAGTAGCCACATCGTACCGTACTTAACAGGCGTATACATAAAATTTAGTGAATAGCCCCTCGATGTGCTACTTTTATCTGTGCTAAAATGATTGCCAGTAATCCTTACTTCAATAAATTTATTTATGTTATAATTGTAATAGTGCGACGCCAAGAGAAAACTTGAGTGAGTAGCCCCTCCATGCGCTACCCTTAACATTGCTAAAATGATTACCAGTAAGGCCATTATAAAAACGAGGTTTTAGCTTTAACCATGCTAAAATGATTACACACAAGTAACCCTTAATAGAATAACAGAAAGTTTAGTGATTATCACTTCGATGATCGAGTTACCTTTAACAGTGCTAAAATGATTACGTACTTAACGTTCAATTAAACACGTAAAGAAACTTTTATATACAACTTATGCCTACGCATACTTATCGAATCTTAAAATTTCTAACATGAACTTATGGCCAGAAGCGTTTGAAAGAGAAAGAATTCGGTAAAACACTCAATATTGTAATATACCAGTGCCTTAAGACCATTCCAAAAATAACATCAGCATATATTTTCCTTGCCTAGATTATAAATTCCCCTCCATTTCTTTCAATGTTGAAATAGGGGAGCGGTATTATAAGTGTGAAATCGTATTGTGGACGGCGACGACGGGTGAGACGAATTTAAAGGGAGAGTATATATAGCTTAACCTAACTATCATAATTCCCTTCATAAGTAGACGAACGAAAAATATCACCTCACCACAATTCTCTCCCTTTCACTTTCCCTTCAACGACTAACGAAAACTCTTATACAGCCAAAGGTGGGTATACTGGCACGACGGGGACGACGACGGGGACAACAACAACAGGGCAGGTCGAACTAAGAGCCTCACCGTAGATGTACGTCATACGATGTGGCTAAAAATACTTTAACGTGCTTTTTCTTACTTGAGAAGTATTACTACTGAAAGCTTATGCAGAGTTGAGAATATGTAAATCGAGTCCATGGTCTTACCTTTTAGGATGGGGGGGATGAAGAGAAACGTCCAAACCGCGGTCCCCATCTCTTTAGATGGTTACTGAAAGAACATGTAAAGGATCAAAATTAAACACTTAACGCCCGTCTTTTCACAAACTAAATAAAGAAATGCATTTTTTAAATTAATTTTTGGGACCCTTTTACGAACTGAAAGAGCTTACCTTCCTCAGAACACATATATTAATAATCTACACCTGGATTAGGCGGGAATACAACTCTCAAATCTAGTAATTCTCTATTGTGAATGTAATATTTTCCTTTATGTTTAGCATATTTTTCAAGTTACTAATTTAATTACTATACTACACCGTTTTGATGACGGTGACGGCTTTTTACTATTTCCCTACACTAAAAGTTCTAGTAGATAAGTGTTTAAGATGGATTAAAGATTGTGGGAGGGTCGAGTTAACGCCCGATAAAATTAAAAAAATATCACTACAAGTGCAGTCAACACGTAATATAGGCGGCGTTGCTTCAAAGTCCTAAGCTAGCATGAAAAACCCGCTATTTTTTAAATTGGATTTGCGTGGTCACGTGTTGCGCATAACCAAGGTAACTCAGAATGTCATCGAACAAGCAGAGTACCGCTGCGAGGAAGCTTTTTTTCTTCTTGGCCCTCCTTGAAAACTAAGTAGAATTTGAAATTCTCGTAGAGAAGTATTATATACTTCTGATACAATATATTGTAACACACCTCTCATTAGTTTCATAACATTTGGACCATTAGATCCAAAGATATTATGGATTGAATACTGAGTTTACAATTTTGACATTGGAAATTAACTTTTATTGAAAAAAAATTCTATCGACTCTAAATGCTTGAATCTTTTTACTAATCTAATTGCTAATTGGCTAATTAACTAATTCATAAATATTAATCTGATTGCTAATTTCCTAATTAATTAGTCCATAAACATTTATCTAATTGCTAATTATAATGTAATTAGTTGCCAGCTAATTAGCACATCTCTGGTTATTACAGTTTTTCCACGTTATTACAGTTTTTTACTAATTGAAAATGGTAATTGAATTTTAATTACTTTACTACTAATTGTGAAGTAATTTTTTAACTTCAAATCGGCGAAAGAGATTAATTGAAAATCCAATTGGCTAATTTGCCAAAACTAAATCTAATTAATTTTTAATTAGATTATTACCTTTCCGATGTATACTAATTAATTATAATTACATCCCAATTAGCAGTAAATTAGTTAAAATTCAATTATAATTTTAAATTAGTAAAAAATGCTAATTAGTTAGAATTTTAATTAGCTAACTAATAAATTAGCACAGCTCTGCGTTAAACCTTGCATTACCAAAGGCAGAACAGGAAATCCATGGGCACCTTTATGGTGTTATTTGCTACTTACGGTTTCTTTTTTCACCTTAATTAGACAAGTAATTAATAAGAAATTGGTAAATAATTAGTTTGAAAAAGATTACTAATTTCAGTTTCTATGTCTAATTGCTAATTGGCTAATTAATTAGTTCATAAATATTTATCTAATTGCTAATTGTCTAATTAATTAGTTCATAAACATTTATCTAATTGCTAATTATAATGTAATTAGTTGCCAGCTAATTAGCACAGCTCTGGTTACAGTTTTTCCACGTTATTACAATTTTGTCACGTTATTACAGTTTTTCCGCGTTATTACAATTTTTTCACGTTATTACTGTTTTTTTTTCACGTTATTACTGTTTTTTTCACGTTATTACTGTTTTTTCACGTTTTTACAGTTTTTCACGTTATTACAGTTTTTTTACTAATTGAAAATAGTAATTATATTTAATTATTTTACTGCTAATTGGGAAGTAATTTTTTAACTTCAAATCGGCGAAAGAGATTAATGAAAATCCAATTGGCTAATTTGCCAAAACTAAATCTAATTAAATTTTAATTCTGAGAAAAAAAACGCGAGGTGGCGTATGTGTCGCCCTTCTTCAGTTTTCTACACAAGAGAGGGGAGTCCCAAACCCCGCTATTGGTTACTTCCTAGGCTAATTTAATGGACTTCTGGTATTACTGATTTCATTCATCTTCGATACTTGTCCCACTTTCCGATAGCTAAAAGAAAAAAAAACAACAAGCGACAAAAATTTAAGCTAAAGAAATGTAGCTCGATTAAAAGAGAGATCGAAGCGGGCAACTTGATTTTTTTTAATTCATAGAGCATAGGGGTGATTGGTATTTCTCAATTTTAAATTGCCCCCTTGAGTGCGCGCCACTATCCCCTTTTAAAACGGACGGATGCCCCACTAATTACTCCGACACAAGCTTGAGATTTTTTCAATGATAAAAGCAATGAGGGAAAAAATTTTAAATGAAAGGAATTATGTTACATGTAATTAGAATGAATTGAAGGAAACGTAATTTTGAGCCCATTGAATTAACTAGTTTTTTTTCATAATTTAATAATATTTATTCGTGATTTTTGAAGAATGGCTATCAGTTATTAAATGAGTTAACCTAATTAATGAAAAATAACATACAATTTAAAACATTTTTATTCTAGGCCAGTAAATAACAAGTTGGGAAAACCAAAATATTACCTCTCCGTGTCGAGAAGATTATATAAACAAAATTATCCAATGAAAACACTTTTTCCCTCATCCTTTATATATATATAGGAGGCAATGAATGAAATATATCACAATGCACGGGCCTTGATAGATACAGGAGGCAATGAAGGAAATATATCGCATGCACGGGCCTTGGTAGATATAGGAGGCAATGAAGGAAATATATCGCATGCACGGGCCTTGGTTGATACAGGAGGCAGTGATAATCTCTCTTTGTACGAGAGGTTTATCTTTAATATTTAAATAAATATAATTATTTTTAATTATTTTAATCTTCAATAATTAACATTAATAATAGTTAAATCGTTTAAAATAAAGTTATACCTATTATCTTCTCAAACTTTGCTAATATTGACGTTTAAAGTGAAGGGTACCCCTCTTCCCGCTTTCTTCAAATTTTGGGGTATATATACGATTCGATTCCATTATAACAGTAAGGAAAGAGCGCAATTGCGAAAACCTTTGGTGGCCGATCCCACCTTAGGGAGGCTAGACGTTTCTCGTAACCCTAGCTGATCGCCGCGTATATCCTAAAACCAAACGATGATAATGGAGTAGAAGCCAATGATACAGATTGGTGTCTATGTGGAATAGACGGAAGACCAGTGGATGGTGGTGTTAGAAGCCAATGATACAGATTGGTGTCTATGTGGAATAGACGGAAGACCAGTGGATGGTGGTGATTAGAAGCCAGTGTAAGTGCAGACTGGTGTCAATGTGGGATTGACAAAGAACAGAAGATGATGGTGTTGGAAGCCAGGTAAGTACCAGGCTGGTGTTCATGTCGGATGGACAAAGATCAGAAGATGGTGGTGTGAGAACTCAAGTAGAGGAGCCATTTCCGTGACTGTGAAAGCAGTTCGGAAATGGCGAACACGTTTGCTCCGATACGCAAACTGCGAACGCGGTCACGTGGGTGTAACAACGGACAGACAGACAGACACACACAGACAGACAGACAGACAGACAGACAGACAGACACGGCCGTTACAGAACCTCTCCTGGACTACGTCACACGGAGAGGTAAAATGTTTTTAATAATATAAAAACAACTTAGGTCTATAAGTTGCAGGAATTTAGCCTAGATGGCGCGTACCTCTCAGTCCCTCAAACTATAATAATAAAAGCAAAGAGTTTTAAAGACTTGAGTGGCACAGTAATGCAAACAAAACTGATATTTTTAGATAAATCGCCTCACAAACAAATCTAAAACTCACCTTTGTTTGTCTCATAACGCTCTCAGACTCTGTAAGTGTAAACATTTATGCAGAAGGTTGTGTGGAATGCTGTTTATAATCGATTTAAAAAAAATCATAAGGAATTTTACCTCCGAAATAATGAAGACATTAAAAATTGAATGTAATTATTAATTGGGCAAAATTTATAATTACAAAGTATTGGTTTTTCTCATTATAAATCGCCTCTATCTAAATATCAGAATGAAGGGGGAAGAAAAATTAAGATCGCTAATAATTGAGGACTTACCCCAAAGCTCGTAATAAGACATAATTAATATTCATACCTTAGGCATATCATTTAACCCGTATCCTTTCAAGAAGAAAGAAAAAAATTAAATTAAAAATTTGGATTTAATTTTTAAGCTTGAGCTTTTATATTTTGTTACAGTATTAAACTCCGGATTTAATATAAATACGAAGCTCTCGTAATAAGACCTTGAATCTGGGAATTTCCCGATTTCAATTTAAAAGTTTTTCAAACAAAAATATAATAATATAAAAGAATAAATGAACACAAAGAGCTTTTTCAACATAACTGACAGTTTTAAACGTTGAAACTATTAATTTGTGCTTTCTTTCTCTTTCTGCGTTATGTTTATATACCATTTTTCAAAAGAATTTCAGCTTTTTTTTTCAGTTTAAATTAATTTAATTGAACATTTAAACATTTATGATTTTGTAAAGATATATATAATTGTCCCAGAAAAATAAAGATACATTGTAATTTACCTAATTGTAGCTTCAAATATTAATATAAGCATAAGTTTATAAGATATGTTCCGTAAGTATGACACTACCTATACCAACGACACAAGAATTGACAACACTCGCTTTTGCTTCTTATTTAGTTTGTACTTAGCCATTGACAGCGCCTCACCGCGCGTCGCTTTACGAGTATCTATGACGTTTCACCCACGTCACTTCATGACAAGATCTCAGTAACCAGTGACAAACTCATGGAACATATCTCTTATGAACTTATATTAGCAGAGACAAATATAAACCTCGTGTAGTGGCCAGTATGGTATTAACAACGCAATCAAGGTCTTTATAACGATACTGTCTCCTCTCTGACAAAATTGGATCCGCTTTTGGTTCTTGGTGAACATATTTTGTAGATCAAAACCTGCTAAATATAAATTAGTTTACATTATAAAATGCTTAAGATGCAATTATAGGTTTTATTTCTACGTCATTCATGCTCTTGGAAGTATTTATAAGAATAAATAATTAGAGTCTCTAATCTATGGGGCGCCGTTCGCGATATAATTGTTTTCATATAATTATAATCAACATGGTTTGCCAAAATTTATCATGGGAGTTTTGGTGCAAGCTAAGACCTACAAAGAATGTATATCAAAATTTCAAAATATATTTTGCATTGTTAAGCAAATTATAGTTGCGAGAAACACCCACAATCTCGAAAGGTCACGTGTCAAAGTATCTTGTCAAAATTTTACAGGGTCAGTTTTTCAAAAAAGGCTTAAGAAATATTTAAATTCTATATTCTTAACGTATCAACTGTATCAAAAAATGGAATATTTTACTAAAGTTCCCTTGAAAGTTGGTTTATAACCTGTCTCCGTAAACAACGAAATAAGTTTTTAAATTTTATTTAAATAAGTATTTAATGAGATATAATTTAACGGGACGGCTAAAAGTGGGTTAGTAGTGGGTACGAAAAAGAGTTTAAAGACAACAACGTATGAAGTAACGATTTTGAACTTAATTAGAGATAGCGCGGTGGCTTAAATGATTTATACTCGAAGAATTGCCTCACAGGAAATAACAAGGCTACCGGAAGTTAAGCAGGACATTGATTACGTATATTTGCGGGGATGACTGTCTTTAATAAACGACTTCCTTTCAATAAAAGAAAATACATTTTTTTTTAATCTTATTTTTGTAATGGACGTTTCCCGGAAAATGTACCTAAATTTTCACGATTATAAAAATTTAAATTACAAAGAAAAACTATCATTGATGAGGAAAATTAAACATCAATAATTGATTTTGCGCTTGGATTAGTTTTGAAAATTATACGAAATCGTAAGTCCATTATATTCTATATAAGTAATTCATAAGATATGTTTCATAAGTTTGTCACTGGTTACTGAGAGCTTGTCATGAGGTGACGTGGGTGAAACTTCATAGATAGAAGCTCTGCGGTAAACCCATATTTATGCACTATAAGGTTATGAGTGTACTTTGTGAATGGTTAACCTGGCAGTAATCGGGTTGTAAAAAGTGGATTACTGAGCAAAGTAATTATTTTTGAATCCAATCCAAAAATTTGCATACGATAATCAAAGGTCAAAATATCCATTATAAAAGCCCATAAATCGTCAAAAACACATGATTACCTCGTCCACGATAAGACCTTGGGTTCCTTAAATTGAAACCTATCAAGAAAATATAGCTCAGGAATTCCAATTCATGACATAAGCGTCGATACCACCACACCTACCTACCACGAATAAACTCATCTATTACCACATTGTGCACCCTTTTAAATTAGCTAACAATACGTAAAGAGGGAAAAACACTGAGAAGGAAATTCCATCGACAGTGGGAGTATATGTGTAGCGCAAAAACCCTGGGTTAGTACTGAAGGTCTTTCTCCTACATAACTATAGGCTGCCTTGATTCTGCGATCAAAATATTTTACTAGATTCACCTTTGGGCGATTTAAGAAATTCTAACACCTTTGATTATATGACGAGACAAGGAGCTAACCACAACAGTAAGAATGTTTTAATAGTAATATTTACTAAGTAATGTTGAAAGTCAGGTCACACTCGGTCACTAACAGAACAGTTACACTTCACGTCGTTCTATTTAACTTCCTGATGTGGTGTGGTAAGGATACCTCGAATTCAACCTTGTGTTAGGAGTTACGAGCGCCATTACGGGACCACAATAGCCGTTAGGAGTCAAAAATATGCTCAAGTGACATCGCCAGTGGTTACTCCCTCTAAATGTATATGGAAGTATATATTTTTGGGCATTCTGGGAAAAAAAAGTCGAGAGCGGCTCGCGCGAAAGAGGCCTGGGTTTTTCCGGCAGTTTTTTAATCGGACCTGTCAATCAGACAGCGACGAGGCGTGGTACAGTATATTAAACCCCCCTATCCTTATATTTAAAACCGTGTTCTCTTCCTCACGTCCGACCACATTAACTAATCACGTGACATTAATTTATCAATTGACAAAGCGCGAAATTTCAAAATTCAAAACGAAACTTTTTAATGAATATTTTGAAACGTGCAGAATACAATCAACGGTCTTTCTACGCTATAAAAGAATCTGGCTGGATGGAATAAGTCGAAATAGGCTTAGCATTGTAGGCGTTTAAATTAAAATCTCCCGTGAAGTTGTTAACGGATCTTATTAAAACTGAAAGAATTATCGAAGCCGAGAGGCGTTCTCCATGGCCTTCGTCAACTATGTTCTTGAGACAGCCAATTTGCTCTAGTACTATGATATTAAATTATCTCTTGCGTATCGATAGAAATAAACATTTTTTATTATTATTATTTAAATAGTTAATAAATATAATTTGTTGTCAATATTCATTTTTTTTATAACGGAAAAAGGTAAATATTGGTTATAGAAGGGAAAGTTGAAAATTGATTGAGAACTTGCCCCTAATATAAATTCGCAGTATTTTATGCAAAACATTATCAATATGCATAGAAATATACATGTATATCCTTTCTTCTAAATTGAAACAGACTCAGTAACATTTTTGAGGCAGATCATTTTACAGGGGCATGATTAACCCGCAATACAAAGGTACTCAAAAGGAAAGAAAAAAAAAAATTTGAACAAATCTAAATTCCATGAACATACCTGACGAAACTAAAATATTTCTTTCTTCAGTATTTTGAACTGAACAGAACTCATTCTATTGGAATAAGGCAATTCGGATTTGTTCCATCCTTTGCCGCCATTTTTTTAATGATTTTTTCTTACCAGTAAGTAAGCTATCGCCTTTGGTTCAGGGCCTATAGAGACGATGGAAAAAAATGAGTGTTTAAAATCATACTAGAAGAACTCGCTTTCATCCATTGAGTTATGTACGATCTTACGTCAAACAAAAACGGGAATAAACTGTTTTTCATTTTTCAAGCAGTTAGAAATCTATTACACATGCCAATAGGAGCAATTTTTAGCTTGCCTAGGCCCCTTTGACCCCTGGCCGCGCTTCAAGTATAAATTACTATTTCTTATCAGGTCGTCGATGTTTTTCACTACGATCGTAACTACACGTAGCTGTCAAAAAGGCGTCAAGGGATCGAATTTTATAAAGAGGCTTTAATTGAAGCGCGCCTTTACCATTTCCGCGTAGTGTCGGCTTGGAAATCGAACCGAGAGAGGGCGCACGCGTCAATCAATCGCGGATTATGAAATCCTGTAAAGCGTATTTTTCGATATCGGCACCGTTTGTAGATGAAATGGTTGAGCGTTGAAAGTCTCACGATCATATTTCTCAAATGAGAAAACGGATTTCAGTTCTCAGATGAAGAAACGTAGAACAGGTGCCCTGTATATTAGCCCCTCCCTTTATTTTTACTAAGTCAGCCAATCAAGAGCCGTTGAAGTTATCACGTAAGCAAATTGACGCGTTAGTCGGAGCTTACTGCATTCCATCATTCCCAACGCCTAAGTCATTTCATCTAGCAACTTGGATTTCCGATTTTGGGTTACGTTTATGGAGAAGGTATCAAAGGGGAACCTACTAAAAGGGGTTAGGTGCATGGACTGATCTTTCCAAGTATTTTTTCGTGGGAAATTTTCTATACAAAAATCTGACATTGATTTGTTTTGATACTCGATCGCGGTTTTTTAAGTGCTGTTTTTCTCGATTTCGAATTTTTATACAGCCTTTAATGCCATTTAACCTTAATTTTTTCCATGTTTTTCCTATTTTGATTGATAGATTGTTCTAAGTTTGAAGTTATACTCTTAAATATATCATTGGCAAACTCCTTGTTTTTTCGTTCGTTTTGTTGCGAAAAAAGTGATTAGGAAAAACTTTTAAACAATTGATCCGTTTTCGATAAGTGTCTAAAGATAGACTTAGCGTTAATATAGGCCTTGAACATATTTTCATTTTATTTTGCCAGCATTAAGCTGTTTGCTCTAGTTTTTCAATTTTAATCATTCATAATGTAAGCGTATTTGAAGTGGAATGTTTAAAAGGAAATACAAATCACTTTAAACAATAATTAACGTAGTTTTCGAGAGCTTTGCCAAAACTGATAAATATTTTTCGACCTAAAGAAATTCAAGAACATTCCATAAAAGAAAAAATACCTAATTTTCGAGAAATATAAAAATCTCCTTCTGACCTAGTTGTAACACAATATCAACAAGCTAAACAAGCGTATTTTATGTACAGCTAAATAATTAGACCTAAATCACAATGAACGGACCCCTTGAGGCTAGGTATCAACGTGGAATAAAAATATATATAATCTTATTCGTTTCGCCATCAAATGAATGATTTAGATCTGGGAGCTTTATGGTTTTTTATACACCACCGCGTATTTTCAATAAAATTACGCGTTTATTTCTTCAACAATGTTTAGTCCGAGAGTGTGTGATTATGGAGACGAAATGTAGTACATCGGGGTTTTTTTTTATTCGGACGTTTCACTCTGATTGACTTGAAATGGTTCAAGTAGGGCGAGGCCAACTAAAGAACAAAGGCGAAGAGTCACGGTCAGCTAAAAGAATTTGGACAACGAAGGCGTATAGTTGTTAAAAATAAACTTCATTTGACCTACGCAAGAATTCTAGTGATACTTTTTACATATCATGCATGGACTATGTCATATAGTGAACACTAACTAAATACTCCTGTTCCAAAACACATAAATGACATTCTCAACGATGACGTTGCGTGCCTGATTTGTTATTGGAAAGATGTTCTTCACGAAGTGACACTCACCAAGATATCGCAACGACTAAAAACACGCAGAGATAGAGAAGGTTGAATAGAAGGGAATTAAAAGCTGTAAGAAGACAGCACACGCTGTCGATCGTAACGAACTTGACCTTTCCATCAAGAAGGAGTACTAGCGTATATTCGAAGGATAGAAGAGGAGGGGGAAAAGAGTTCGAAGATACCAGCCGTGACCGCCGAACATCTTTTTAGCTCATCTTCACCCACCGGCACGTACCTGCCCCTCTTAGGAAACTTTTTATCCTAGACCTAGAGAGTTTCATTCGCTTCCCCGAATTCCCCACGCGCCACGCTTATCTACGCCTACGCGTCACGACGTTTCACGGGTTGACGGTCAAGTGTGAAGCTGATATAAGCTCAAAGCCACGTTCCTGGCACGCGTGCGTTACGCGCGTCACGCTTCGCGCGCAACCATACTCGGTCGCGTGACTAGTTAAGAGAAAAAGACTGGCAGTTTCCGCGACAACTCAAGCAAAGTGTATTCATAAACTCAACCTTTCAAATTTAATTTGGTCATAGCGGAAGTCCATTTGATGAAAGACAACAGTCTGAGCAGAAACCCATAGATGATATTTTATAAAGGAGCCTTCGTGTCGCACGTCATTTGGTGAACTTTTAGTAATAGCCAGGCTTCAAGCTTAGGTTGTCGCACGCGGGTACTTGAAAACGCAAACATTGTCCATCCCCGTGAAAGGATTTAACGATGGACTAGATAGGCCTATTTCTAGTGGTTTGTTGTGTTTATGAAGGGAAGATGTTGCGGCACGATGAATGATGCTTTAATGAGCGTGCGCGGGGGCGGGATTGGCGACGGAACCGGCATCGCGCTCCATCTACATTGGGACAAAAGGAGACATTCGTATAAAAGACACGTTGAAGCGTGTAAGTGCACGGGGAATTTTTATTACTGGATCTTTATAGTATTTATTCGAGGGTAAATCCTTGGCGGAAAATTTACGGGGAATCTACAACGAGCTGTTTCCGGCCAATGACGTGATTGTTGTCGTTTATAGTTAACTTCACGTTTCATAAATTTTCCGAAATTAAAATATTTCGTGAATTTAATTGTGGAATGCAGCCAAAGTGACAGATATATCTTGGCTGATTCGGTACCGTATCCACTGCCAGCTTGAATAGACCCTTTTGATGTAAAAAATGGCGTAGGCAACCCTCAGTATCGGGACATACAATGCCGTCTCTACGCACTCTCATGATACAAAAGACTACAACGCAGGCGTCGAAAAGCGAGATGGAAGCCAAAATTTTACCCCCGTGTCTTTCCCTCTTAGCTAACATCGAAATGGTCTATGAAGAACTTATATTGTTCAATCTGTGAATCACGACAACCTTTCCTGACACTAACTGTAGGATATTGTTATAGAATTTCTTTGGATATTACTAGAGATGGGCCGATACCGATCCCATATCGGTATCGGTACCGATATTTGACTTTAACCGATATATCGGTATCGGTTAAAAATGAACCGATATTTCTACCCGATATTTTTTAAGGAAAAATATCGGTTCATTGTCAAACAATACCGATATATCGTTTAAAGTCAAATATCGGTACCGATACCGATATGGGATCAGTATCGACCCATCTCTACAACCTATATTATAGCATCTATTTTCTTATTGATATCGGTTAATATATCGGTATCGGTTTAATATCGGTTTATTCGAAGGATCGGCTAAAATATCGGTATCGGTACGTATCGGTTTCCCAAGTATCGAATGATATCGGTATCGGTTAAAACTGGTATCGGCCCATCTCTAGATATTACATATCCATAACGCAAAGTTTCCCAAGAAAAATACGTGGCTTATCATTAAAAAGTGACTTCTATCTTAATTTTAATTAAAAATACACGAAATTAGCTCATCACGCTTAATTGAAACGTTATTTTTTCGAAAAGGCAACAACTTGAAAGTACAAAAAAACCGATCAATTATATTTGTGGTCGAGATTAGAGTAAGTCGTCCTAATTAATTAGATCGTTAATAATCACTCCTTTTGAAAAAAAAATTATTAAATAACAGGGTTTTTCGGGAACAATAAGTAGAGGATGCTTGGCTGTTTAATATGTATGGCATTATCCCCCTAAAACTTCCACACCGAGTTGGAAAAAAAAATGCAATTTTTGAACCCTGGAGGTTTGGTTACTGGTAAAGAACTTTATGGAACCCACGACGCGAGAGAGTTTACAAACGCGAGTCGTTTAATCAGAAACTGGGATCGTGTCGGCTGCTCCATCATTTATTACAGTACGAGACTTAAAAATGATAAAAAATAAAAAAATGTAACGATACCTTCACCGATTTATACAAAGACGCGTTGCCTTTTAGCAAGTCCAGAGGCGCTCTGTTATACAGTATGTTTCGGTTCGATCAGAAGTCCGGATAGTTAGGTTACGACGCTTTGTCTGTCTTACTTCAACAGTTCTGGAAAAAAAGGAAATATATGGGTTATAATATTTTTCAGATTATAGATTATTATTATTACAAAAGATTAATTAGTGATCCGGTTTATAATCTGACGTGTTTATCTAAATATTTTAAGGGGACAAGTAACGTGTACCTACAGCGAAGTGGGGTTTGTGAATGCAAGACACTTTACTTCATTGAAGTGTGGAACACAAATACGCAAAAAAAAGAATATTTTTTACGTCTGCGACATCTTGTTGATCAAGCGATACGTAACACTGTATGACCCTAGTTATAAAACTAGATATAGCTACGAAGAGGGGGGGTGGATAGAAAAATTCATTATGCAAATTGATCAAACATTACTATTCACTCGGAGGTGTCGGGGTTCGGCAAAGAAATCAATTAGTCACGGCTTGTAATTAATAACGTAACCATCGTTTATAGAAACAATCACTATTCCAGTGAGGCGGCTCACGCGCTAAGGCTTAAATCCTTTTCTCCTCCCGCCAATTTCTAATCCCTGTACCACGCTAATGACGAAACCGAAAAATAATGCAAAAATACCCTCCAGAGGCGTTACAGGAAGACTATTTTTAGATTTCGAAAACCTGGTTATCGAGAACCATCAATATCCGAATTCAAAGCTTTATAAAATTGAAAGAGACATGGAGTAATTAGATGAGAGTGGTAATATCTTCTATCATTAAATTATAGAGGTGAAACGGGGAATGTTTATTGTACTTCAATGATACTAACAGATGAGGAGAAACTCGATGTCAACATGGCACAATTGAGGAGAAACTCGATGTCAACATGGCACAATTGTGACGAGCTAACAAAAGTATGCATACATATAACACTTTTGCAAAAATAGGCAAAATTATTGGGACATAATTCTTGGTGTTTGGAAATAGTTACTGGCCGATGGATTACTAGTGTAAGAATTAACATATCTTAACGAGTCTGGTTAATTTTGTTTCATTTCTAATATAAAAAGGGTTTTCCCGGATTTCCCTCGCAAAAAAAATCAATACCATTAGCGAAATCCAGTATATCATAACAATTTCGGTACCTTCCTAATTATTTTTGAGCATGACCTCGATCGCGAATGATTTTATAATTAACGAAGCTTCGTTAAAAGAGCCACGCAAACTTTGGGATTCCCCAAAAATGTTGATTATCTTGATTGGAAATTGGCTACATTTCAAAATAATTTGAGTATTTATAAAAAAGGTATTGACTTCTGATTAAAATGTTGATATTCATTCATAATTTTAAATTTTAATTCCAACAATTATACGTTAATAAGCCTCGCTTATATATTGGATTTCATCTCATTTCTACACCTTTATGTTTAGTCTCTATGAAAAAGAGTTAATAATTAGTCTTTGTTTCTATTTCTTTTTATAACACTTATTAGTACCTTCAAAAGTAAAATCTATATTTATAAACCTTGTGCATGCGTGAATACTCATTTGGACTGCGATAGTAATAAACGCCATCTACGGGAACTCATACAATTAACAGATGAAGCGTTACTAACAGACAGTCAGACAAGGTTTTGCGTTCCTTTTCACCACAGGAACGCAGACATTTAGGCTAGAACTGACGCCACTTTCAAAGGACGACTCATGTCCAATTGAAATCATTTTAATTTGCGTGCAATACAAGTTAAATTACGTTGGACTTACTACCTCGGAATCCAGTAATGCGCAATAACAATTTCGTTTCACCGGCTAAATATCGTTTCAGTCATTACGTTGAATTATTAATCGACGTACAAATTATCGAAAGCCACGCGACGCAAATAACAAAAGCCGAATGAACGTTAGAGAGAGAAAAAATTAATTAGGAAATTATATTTCGTCATCAAAATTTGTAGGGTGAGCTCGTATAAAAAAATGAAAAGGCGATTGTAGGAATTGGGCAACGAGCCATGCAAGAAAGAGAAAATAATATTGAAGAGATACATCATAGACGTAGAGAAACAACACAACGTCAAACGTAAGGTAAGGAGGGGCAGTACTGTCTTGGACGAAACTAAAAATATAGGTTCCATGAAACCAGTGATGGTAGTCAAAAATTAAACTTGTGATGGATCATTCAAATCTACCGACATTGTGGTCTTTTTTCAAATATTCTCTATATTAATCAATGCAAGAACTTATATTAGACCTGAGAATATATGAATTGTAATTTCACAATGCGACTATGCATGGGAGAGCCTGGGAAAGCATCGGATAAAACGAGAAACGCTGAAAATATTTCTCATCTCTTAAGTGAGTTCTTGACAAAGGTAAAACATCCCTTGGTTAAATCCAAGGAACGAAAATACAGCAAAGAACGCTTAGGGTTTTTCTTTCTTTGTCATTATTTTTTTTCTGTAATACAAGCCCTGATGACGCCACAGACAATATACTACATATTAGGTTCTGACTATCTTTCCTTTGTCTACTAGAGTACTGGTCTACACGAGTGCATGGGGAATGGGAAAAACTCAGGTATGGGTGGGCTGAAATTGTAAAAAATATATATATAGGTAGGGGAGCGAGATAAAAGAGAGAGGAGTAAGGTATTGATTTAAGCTCAGGAAGCTATGACCAGCCTCCTGGAGTCAGCCAAGATATAAACGAAGTTGTGTAGAGGGGGGGGGGAATAAGTCAGTTAGGATCAAAAGTTAGGGATCCTTCATTAAGAAATTCGGACATGGATCACACCTAAATAGTTTAAACAACACCGTTAGATAGGGATTGAAGTAAGCCATATCAGAAGAAAATAGGGGAAGTGGGTAGCTTGGGCAACTTCGCGAGGCGTCCCGTTTACGGATTTTTTGCGCCATTTCCCTCCCCGTGGGGGTGAACAGAGATAGGATTTTTACGCGCATTAACACACGAGTGACGTGATTCTGTGGACAGTACGGTCCTACGCCTTCCAACTGACTAGAGGCGTCTGCTAGAGGCAGTGAGGCACTCAGGCAGAATGGGAGAGGCTGGAATCGAGTGGTAAGAACTAAATTCATAACTTATTTTAAAATATGTCTTTATTTTTAAATACAATGGTATTTCTAAGTTCCAGGGAAAAAATTAACTTGTCCGAAGTTTTAAACTGTGATAGGGAAGAGTTCAATGTAATAAAGTTGTATCCAAGTTGTTGTAATTTGATTTTTAACATTGGGATTGGTTTGGGTAGATCTTACTTTCCCTTTCAACACAGCCTGAGTTTCCTTGTACGTTAAATCACACTGCGTACTCTTAACGACATTCATTTTATTAAATAACCGAATTTTCGTCCTTAATTAAACCAATATCCGCATTAACCCGTTGCCTGACGTAACCCTAACTCAAACTGACGCACAGCAGAAATATAAGCAGACTACACAAGTTAGTTCCACAGTTCGCTACATGGTGGCGTTCGCAATGAAATCTGGTACTATTTTATGCTTCGCGCCGATTGGTCAGATTCAAATTTTAAGGGTGGTAGGGGAATCGACCATTGTAAGTGAGAAACACTGGACGACTTGTATGGCTCAAGGCTACGGCTACCCACTTCCCCTATTTTCTTCTGGCCATATTGAAGGAACTGTTGGATTTGACCTACAATTTTACTCTCAAGCTAGAGATGACACCATACTTCTTCATAATGATATGTTAATATGTCCCATGCAACCACAAAATCAAGACAATTTCTTTACCAAATACAACCCTAGCCCATTGTTAATTTGTATCTGCCCTGAAACTGTACTGTTTAGAACTTAGGGCAAGGTTTTATCATGGAGCTGCAATTTGTCTTCACAAAACTGTTAGTAGTTCCAATTCACAACATCCATTTTAAGAGGGGGTTGGTCTAACTGCGAATTCGAGGTAATCTTTTAGTCGTACATCATACGAAATTTCAATGACAAGATACGTCGAAACTATCTTGGTCAAACCGTCTTCTGTCAGAGTTAATAAGATGGATTATAAGGCATTCCAATAAACAAACCCGAGCGGTAATACCACCTGGACATGTCCGAGTCCTTTTCTCTCTTCTTTAGGAACGTTCCCTGTTCTATTTACTATGCCATGCGCGTTTGCTTGCCACGGGTCATCAGCATAATTGCAATTAGCGGATGGTCTGGGCCACGATATGTAGGTGTGCTTTCTCTTCTTCCGAACCCCTCTCAGATAGCCAGGAACCCCGGCTTCAATCTATTTCCCCATTAAGGCTCCCTCTCCTCTACCTGAACGCATTTAGGTAAAAGTACAACAAGGTACGAGCCGGGATGCGTCGTGCCGAGAAGCCAACCCCCCACCGAGCGCTGCTTCCCGGCATATTCAGTACACTACTTTATCATTAAAAGAACTTTCGAGTCGTTTAACAGCCGCCACCGCTAGGTGCCTCCTACAGATTGGGTTATGTTGTTGGGAACTTGGGCCCTTAAAAGTTGCTCACGACTCCCATACCTGGGTGCGTTGCCGCGCAAGTGTTGATGCGAGACTTTTTAAAAGACGAATGGTTTTATTTCATCAAAACCTTTTAAACTAACTTTTGAAAATGTAAAAATAGATGAAATGCCTCAATATGCGCTAGTAATGTTCTTAAGAGGCGTTTACAATAGTTTAACAATGTACAGTCCTTGAAAGAATGGGTAATCTGCTCGTTTACCAATAGTTTTCCATCAGAATTGGACAAAACAAAAACAACTTCATCACTCACACTTGCAAGCCCCAGATATCTACCCCCAAAATAAACTGTACATTGTTCGACCTTTCTCAGCGAGTACTGAATTTCCAAACCATACCGGTCACAGCTTGCAACCCTGTATGAAGTACACGCGTAGAAACGACCGTAGATATGGCATATTGGTAGACTGTTCTGGCTTTCAAGGTATTGACTTCAAAGGTTGAAAATATAACGACTAAAATACCCCTTCTTCCTTTTATAAATGACGGTTTTCATTATTATCTTCTCTCTTTTAATATAAATTGGGGAGGGGGGTTGCAGATGCTAGATGGCGTCAAAGCCCGCTGGTTTATAAATGCCGAGAAAATTCGTTACGGTTTAAAATTAGGGGAGAATTGCCAGCCCAGTATGTTTGGATTTGAAGACCATTTATTTCATCGGTCGGGCCCAGTCGGGGCTCGCAAATGTAATTCGAGGGTGTTTCAATGGGCGTACAATGATTGCCCTACGGGGCTAAAATTAATCTTTTAACTGGACAGCTTTTCTGTGTTTCGAAACAAGCTTCAGCTCCAGTATGTCTGTAGCGAAATATATTTTCAGTGGTACTAGCTTTGCTAAGTACTAAATGATCAATGACACTTATAAAAATAAATATACCTTTTTTTCTGATAAACGTAGCTAGTTTGGGCTACAAATTCACCATATCTACGCGTGGATTTCAAACATGATAAAGGTTGGGTTACATTTTGTCCATTAAGAATTTAATGGAATTGAAAAATAGAGATGCTTTAGTAAACGATAAAAATAACGAAGAAGCTGAGAGTGAAAACATAAAAGTAGGGTTTATTGTAACGTAACTTACTTCCGGAAATAAATTTTAATCATAGTGCATCTTACCTGAAAGACAGGTTCAAATTGTTAAAACCATCAACACTACCTTTTACAATTGCTAGGCTTAATTCAAAACGCTTAACGCTTAACCACCAAAGCATAGCTATCGGTTACACAATGAAATTTCGTAATGGGACAAATTAAATTAACAAGCAAAAACACTAAACAATAAAGGGGAGAAGAACTCGCGATCGCCGAAGCGTGTTGTTGCGGCCGATGTCCCGCTACAATAGTTACGCTCTTAACTCAATGCGCAGAATCTCATAATATATAAAACTAACCACCAAAACACTCTTATATCATAACAGAAATATATGATAATATTTTTGAAATTACCATCTTTCGGGCATGCGCAAAAATTATTTGTTGTAGTCACTACACGCGTATTTTTTTTTTCAAGGAGAAAGCAACTCCTGTTATCACAGTTTTAACATAGAGGATATGCAGTAGAAGAGTAGACACTTTAGCGTTTACCAATACTTAAGGGAATGTCTCGCCAAATTTTTACCTTCTGTACAAGACATATCATTATTAGTTGAAAAATTTTATCCACTTTACTGTATATCCTCTACTGAGGCGAAGACTGTATTTTACACAAAGTCAACCAAGTGCTCTACCAAGAAACCAAGTGCCGGAAGTAGCTCCAAAAACCTTCACTTCTTTGATTCTGCACTAAAACGTCCCAAAGTTGTTAAAATATCGCATATCTTCATATAGAGCATAGATGGTAATATCAAAGGTATATTCATGTACTTCGGTTGGCAACGTATACCTCCCTCATATTCTTTGTGCCAAGGAGGAACAGGCATTGCGCTCGAATGGTTCGCTACTGTCCACCCCGACAGCCGAGCTCGGGCCAGCACTTCCGAGCAATTTGTTCCCAGTTTCAAATTTACCTATCTAGACAATATAATAGAGTATATGATAGTGTGAACGACAAAAGTGCGAGATACCCCTGAACCACGATTGGGGTCACGGCGTCGTTTTTCCTATAATAAGCTAAGGTCAAGCTATGCTTTTACAACTCTATTGTAATTTTTTTTGTCAAATAATAATGGTTATAATAATAATAATAATAATATACCTTGTTCGAATTGTATAAGTAATGATACACTGTTAACATATCCGGCATTTCTAGTGTATATTCAAGCTTCCAAACAAGGGTCGGATATTTGTTTGTTAAAAATAGTTGATATTGAAAAACGGTTTTGCAAAGTAATTGTGATGACATACTTGTTTTCAACTACCGTAACAAAAAAAAAATACTTGTATAATCAATATGCAATGTAATAAATAAATTGGTAACGAAAGGATGTCCTGTAATGTTTTCCAACATTAGATAAATATTTACGTAAATTATTTTTTTTTTCACCATATATACTGCTATCATATTGTACCGGTAAAACATGTACTTTTTTGGTAACTTTACTGGTTGTCATTTTAAAAGATGGTAGCATATTCAAACTAAAATAAAACCATATAGCCAGTCTAGAAGATTGGAACATTATTTCGTATTTCGAACTGAAAAATATCTTTCTTAGTGAGTTCCCGCGTTTATGAAAAGGTCTAGGCAAATTTAATAGATAAATCGATTTGCGCTGATCGTTACTTATCAGAAAGAACTACTTCTTAGACATAGATTACGCCAAGACAATCTCCACCCAACATCTTAGTATCATAATGCTCGTCCGCTGCCCTTCATTCATTTATAAGATAAAATTATATTTATTAATGGATGAGTATATATGAATGAAGCATAATTCCGCTGAACTCAAGAAAAACGTAGACCTAGTTGGTTGTAACGCGATAAACTAATTCTCAGAATCAAAGCGACAGCGAAAAGGTCATCAATGGCGCATCGTGTTCCAAGAAATCTTCTCGTATACGTTTCGGGCTTTCCCGCCACGCAGTGGTGTTCGACAGAGCAGAGGGTACAGGGGGGAAGAACCGTCCTCCAACGACCGACAAAGAGGGAGAGGAAAGGAGAATTATCGACCATTGCGGGGAAAAAAACTCGAATCTTGTAGGAGAAGCCCCTCGAGTTGTGTTTGTCCAATAGCACGCGACTCTAGGTTCCGTCGCGAATTCGCGATTAAGAGAACGAAGGCCTCGTGGTATTGTGCCATTGCACGTGCCCGTTGTTGCTATTCCGCCTATGAGAGGAAGGAAGTGAACCTCGCGAGGTAATCGATAGAACTACACGGTGCCTCGACGATAAATTATTTCGCTCACATATCCACGAAAGAGTCTAGTTCTCCGCCAATCTGAATTTTGCACGAAAACCCTATATACAGTGCTTAAAACATTCCCATATTTAGCCTTCAGCCGAAATATACGCATATTTGCATACGTAAAATGACGCGAAAAGTTTCATTAAGCGAGTAATGCAATTTCATTTTAATATATAATGAATACGTTGAGAATTTCTGAATTTCCCTTCGAATCGGTTGAGAATTTCACGCTACTGAAGTTTTTGAATTGTATTATAGCTAATTGTTAGTCTATTCTTGCAGACATCATTCAATATGGTAATTGACAAATATCAACTTAGGTGATGAAAAGCTAAAACCCGCAAAATAACCCAATGTCAAATGAGATCATAACCGAATCCCCCGCACTAATTCCACAGAAATAAAACCATATATATAAATCTAATTTGAGAAAAAAATAACCCAAACGGAAACTCAATCAAAAAAGGAATAGTAATTATATAAGAAATCGAGCAAGTATTTTTCACACATTAAAAAATTCTTAAATATCAAAGGACCATGAGAAAGGGAAATTTAAAAGGAAAAAATCACTTTCTCCGTAAAGCGTTATGACGTTTTAAAAAATGTAAAAACCAAACAAATTAGAATCTATAGGTCCCCACCCATTGAAAAACTGAGGGACTGCGAATTCTTTGGTTAAAGAATGTCTCGCATTCGACGGAGCAAGTCATAAATCCAACGCTTTCAACGATTCGACCGCAAATTCTTCATCAGTTCCTTTGGGTCTCACCGCAAACCAGCGTCGAAATAAAATAAGGAAATTCCCGTTCACATGATATAAAACTTCCCTCCTGTTACGTAGACAGTGAAGTATCCGCCCTTTTTCGGTCTTAAACCCAGTGACGTCACAATCGCGATCGCGTCTTTTCCCCGTTGAGTCCCCCTTGATGGTTGTCAATGTTCCAATCGAGCCCCGAAGGACCCCTTTTTAAACCAGAAGCGTTCTTCAAAGACCCAGAACTCCTTGAGAAGCAGCGCCGTGGCGGCCAAGACGGAGGAGGCTTAGTCTTAATTCTCCCTTAAAAGTATAACGGTATTCGGAGTAAAATATATTTTTCCTCATCTAGAAGTACCATTATTGGATACCGTTAGTCGGAGGGGAGAGATTAAGGGGGATCAAAACTAGGATAACTGGATTTTCGGCAGCCCGCGCGAAGGTAAAAACCGGACAAGTATTTTACCAAAAAAAATGGCACCATACTTTCCCGTTCTTTCGGAAGAGGGCGTCCTGAATACCTTTTTCACGTTCAGGTAAACCAGGTGAGCAACGGCTAGCGGGACCTGGTATAGACGACAGAGTGCTTCGAGAGGAGAGCAAAGTTAGAGGTCCTCGAACATAACGCTTGGCTTGTGGAGATACAAGTCAAACAATATATATATATACACTTAACAAGGCCCTCTGGCTCTCGAACGAAAAAATTAAGCCAGCCGCGCACGGTGATGGTAGTGATATTACAACCGTAAGAACTAAGGGATTCCGTTACATTAACGCACTCTACCTGACGGTATAGTTATGTACCGTTAGTCGAGCACTACGCGTATTACCCTCGTATTTTGGGGTACAATATTCCTTCAATCAACTTTATGTGCGCGAACTTTATAAAAGTTTTCTTATTGTTTGAAATTTTACGATACTGGATTCGACCGCGATCAATCTGTCGAAGCGGTCAACTGGAAAAATTATAATAAATTTTTATTTATTTTTGGATTTATCGAACGGTGGTGTAAATTGGTTGTTCAATTCGATATATTCATCTCCAAGGTGTTTCTACGCCTTGAATACGAAGATTTAAATTATTAGTTCTTGTCGTGAAGTGGTAATCACGTTAGGGCGCGAGTACCGTTAGCCCGTTTTGGATGCTGACTGTGGAAGACTCGACATATCCGTCGAGTTCGACACCGAGCTTCGGATCATACCGCGCAGCATCAGGCCGAGCCGGGATGATGACCGAAATGGCCGATTTTCACGACGTAAGTTTCAAAATTCTACTTCTTTATATCGTACATTTTGTTCAATTTGAGAATGTGCACTACATTTCGTAAATTTTCTCGGATGTTATTAGGCTTTATGCCAATTTCGCAATATAGAGCAATGAGGAAGTGTTTATTTAAACTTGCATTATCAGGTCTAGGTAATTCACCAATTTGTTTTTTCAATTTTAATTATTCTTTTGGGTAATGTTTATATAGAGTATTTCAAACATATAACCAGTTCAATATTTTTCAAAATGGTTCGAAACACACGACGTATGCTCAAAAGTATTTGTGGGAAATAATTATGATTACGGAACTAACTGTTCTTCCATGATAGTTTACAAAGTCGTCATTAAACCTTGGTAATTGAAACAGACACGAAAAACCCTTAATTGTCCACTAAATTGTTTCCTTAACTAGAGCGTACGCAACACATACAGTGTGATTTAAAAGGTAACGCTCTATTGCCGCGATTGATATTACCGAAAGAATGTTTAATCAGTGTATTGATGCAAAACAAATATTTGAACTTTTGTTGGGTACTTGAATTTCTATATTAAGTCTTAATTAAAATGATTATTATTACAATTGAGGTATTTTACTAAGGGAAATAAGTTATTATAAATGTTTTCTCTCGAGCAATCCTCAATTTCTGAACCATGGTTTCATGATCTCTCGCTACGGAGCTTGCCGCAATCGCCAACCGCGTAGAACCAACGCTTAAAATATGCGCGGTAGCTAATAGAAATTAATGAAAGTACACTAAAATAATCACATAATATTTAAAAGATTTAAGGATATAGTTACTAAGAAGAAAAAAATAATTTAAAATTCTGTTTGATTGCCTTTGGGCAAAATACGTAAAATATTTTTCGGTAATATATTTTCTCTTTTGAAAAATCTTCGAAGCAAAGTTCGCTATCTAGATTTTCTTTCTAAAAACCATTAACTAGATATTCGATTGATTTATAGCTAGAAAATTGTGTTCGGTTAATTTTTTGCCAAATTCATAGTAATTTCCTTACAGAATTGCTCTAGTATTTTAACATTAGCTTCCTTCAAGAACGCAAATTTACGAAACTCATTATAATAGACCTTTCATTGGACCGGTGTAACAAACATATAATTTAATTTTAAATAGTGCTCGGTAACATTCTAATTTCCGCGGTATGAGGAACGACCTTCGAATAAATTTTGAAAATTAGTCTTTTGGGTATTCGATCCTTGTCATTTGCATATAATCGTTCGTTTTTGGGGGATGGTGCTTAATACGCCTATCGTCCCACCCTTGTCATTTACGGTCATACGGAAATCACCCTCAGCGCAACATAAAATACTTTAATAGAGATATTTGAATAAATTTAACGCAACGAGAGACTCAAAATTTCTTCCTTCCAGCGAGAAAAAAATTTAGCTTCAGCACCAGTCGTTGTTACGTTTTAAAACTAATTTAAGGAATTGAACTGAAATATTAATCTTTCATTAATAACATTTAAATTAACAGTTTTTAAATTTTACGAAACTAATATTTGTTATTGACTAAATACGTTTCTTCAAGCCAAAATCTGTGCGACCATCGATCCATTTGACCATGCTTTTCGAATTAGAAAAAAATGTAATAGAAATTTTAATATTCTTCACATATAACGGTACATTTCTCGCATACACAATTATCATAGTTGGTTCATGCACAAGCTAATATTATAAGCTTTATTATATAAGAACTTTGCTAACTATTTAATAGTGAAACATTTTCGTTGCATCGCATCACCCAACTTATATCTTACTGTAATCAACTCTACGGGTTCTACATTAACATACAAACGACATATATATGAGCCCTTCGGCGCAAAGTAACTATCTAACTAGCATTTCGGTCTGTGGCGCGAGGCTTAATTCTATTTGCAGGATTATATACTTTTTGCACACTGCATGAAATACCTAGAACAGCGTTAACGATAGAAATGTCTCGCGGTAATTACTTTCCTTTACACTTACAAGAAACGATCCGGTTTGTGAACTATGAGAATTCTAGCGCCTTTAGATAGAAAAGAAAAGATACTACCTTCAAATAAAAAGAAACCGAAATTCTTATTCAGAATATATCACCTTTAATATTAAGAAAGGCTTATATAATGCGAGGCTCTTCTATATAGTGTAAATGTGCAATACCAAAGTATACTCTATTCTTCGGTTTCGCGGATATTATTTTGTTCTTGTAATTTCAGTTCAGTTCGGCTCATTACTTTTAGGGCCATTGGCGGTATATGGTGCTACCTTAAAATTAAGATAATTATATAGGGGCGTTATATTTTAAGGTGTGAAAATTCTCGTATTATTTCTTTGTATATATAATTAAGATGTTTACAGTCTTTATAGAACAATATTTGTATCGCTAATTAACAACTAAAAATATCGCGTACTTAAACGCGTGTTATACGAAACATATCTTTAATGAAGCGATTGAGACCATACAACTCTCAATTCTTTTCCCTGAAATGAAGTTATCACAACCATGTCTAATTTTCCTAAAATTTTTATGAAAATTAATTTTATTAACTTAGGAGCAAAGGCTACGAACTGTAACTTCCGAAAAACTATAAAGATTTATGTTCAGATGTCCTTCCTACGTCCCATAACGTATTTATAAACCTTTACTATCTTTTAACTAGACCCTGTCCGACATAATTTAATTCGCTAATCTGTGATGTTAAGTAATAATGCCTGCCTAAAGCGTGTTCCCTTAATTTTACAAGGGGAATCGTTTATATTCTGGCTAGCGTCAAATGAAAGGAAATCAAACGATGCGTAAAATAATCTTTTAGAGTCTTTTAGCGTATTGTTTTTCCAAGGTAACCGTTAAGTTTATGAGCGACACGACCGGATTGAGGGCCATATCGAAAAGGAAGCCGTTCTGACTAATCTAATACCGCACCGTCTGGTGGTGACCCAACGCGCGAGAGCACCCCCAACCTTACACTTTTAGAAATATAAAATTAAAGGTAGAGGAACCAAGGTGTACTGAAAGCGGGTGGGAGGTGAGTAGAGTTTTAGGTATCGTCGTGCGTATTGGCGCGCTTCAACCACGCGCTGGACAGGAAATCGCGTAGAGTTATGCCATTAAAAACCATTTCCGGCCTTGGACCCGAGCACGGCGTTGTGATTTGGAAACGGGCGAAAGAAAATATGGGAAAACTTTTGTGTTATGTCTGAAGAATGTAGGGTTGAAGTAAAACGTGTTGTGTTCACTTGGGTCGTACTAAGCGAAGTATTTTTGTTTTCACTTTAGTATGGAGCGTTGAAGTGTAAAACTCAGGAAAAATATAATAAGAAATGTGGCTTAGTACTGAATGAACTATGACCCGAGTCAATTTCATGGTATCTAGTCTAGAGAAAATGTTTAATGTATTATCTTGACCATTGTTCTAATATATATCTCGATAAAAGGGGCATATTCTTGATTTACTACGACTAATTTATATCTGGTATTGCACAAAGGATATGGCCTTAATGTGATATTCCGAGCAGGTTCTTCGACGACATTTTGGCTTTAACATATTTTGTGCCCATAAAACCATAATCCCTGGTAAAAACGATTGTATGGCGATCTTATATAGCTTACTGTTGTGTTAATAGCGGTTGTAGCTTATAGAGAAGCGAGCGACACCGTCGTGGCATTATTATTATTACATTTTTTTCGCCCATACTCGTCCGTTTCGATGCCCTCTATCTCTATTGCATAACTGTAATTTAAAAATAATTGCAGAAACGCTTTTTCGTTTCTATACTCGCGAAAGAAAATTCTGATGCCGAAAAGCACTTATTGTGATTAAAAAAAGAAACACTTTTTTGTCTTTTGATTGGATAGTGGTTGTATATAGTGAAGTTTTGTTTTTGATGTTTCTTAGAATGTTATTTTAGAAAAGGTCATAATATCAGGTTTTTGTTCTTATCATCGTTTGATATTTTGTTTTAAACATTTTAGACCATTTATATTGTTGGGTTAATACTATATATTTCGTGTGATTAAATAATTTTTGGAAAAGTATTTCATGCACGTTTAGGACAATACGAGTCTTTACTAGTTTCTCTACTTTTAGGATTAAAAATGGTTTTGTTTTGTTTTTCTAATTTAGAAGACATTTTATGAAAATATCGTCTGCTAGCATGGATGATATCCATATCTTGAACGTAAATAGACCTTTTCTATGTAAAAAGGGGGTAAAATCCTCAGTATCGGGACATACAAGAAGGTTGGTACATTTGCGTCTCTACGCACTCTCATGATACAAAATGACTACAGCGCAAGCGCCAAATAGCGAGATGATAGGCGGAGTTTTAGCCCCGTGTCTTTCCCTCTTAGTTAACATCGAAATGGTCTATTATATATATATTTGAATTTCATAGCAGATTTATAACAACACTATTCCATTGAAAAAGACTTAAAAAATAATTAATAATCAAAGATTTACATGGAAACCCGATAAAA
>JAEQBA010003563.1:9806-32535 GCA_019434445.1 Phalangium opilio | reverse complement strand
CATATCACGCTGAAAACACGGTTCTCGTCCGATCACCGAAGTTAAGCAGCGTCGAGCGCAGTTCAGTTACTTGGAAACTTTGCGTGCCGTTGGCTTTTTCACTTTTATTTCCTCTTTTAAATTCCATGAGATATGAAAAAAGCAAACATATCTTCTTTTTCTTATTGATTTATAAAGATGAAGGTTAATTAAATTCGAATTATTAAATAGCACTCTCGGCAACGGCCATATCACGCTGAAAACACCGGTTCTCGTCCGATAACCGAAGTTAAGCAGCGTCGAGCGCAGTCAGTACTTGGGAGGGAGACCACTTAGGAACACTGCGTGCCGTTGGCTTTTCTCTTTTTTTCCTCTTTTAAATTCCTATAGATATGAAAAAAGCAAACATATTTTCTTTTTGTTATTGTTTTAAAAAGATGAAGGTCAATTTGTCTCACTTAATTTAAATTCGAATTATTATCTAGCACTCTCGGCAACGGCCATATCACGCTGAAAACACCGGTTCTCGTCGGATCACCGAAGTTAAGCAGCGTCGAGCGCAGTCAGTACTTGGGAGGGAGACCACTTAGGAACACTGCGCGCCGTTGGCTTTTTCACGTTTTTTTCCTCTTTTAAATTCCAATAGATATGAAAAAAGCCAACATATTTTCTTTTTGTTATTGTTTTAAAAAGATGAAGGTTAATTTGTCTCACTTAATTTAAATTCGAATTATTAAATAGCACTCTCGGCAACGGCCATATCACGCTGAAAACACCGGTTCTCGTCCGATCACCGAAGTTAAGCAGCGTCGAGCGCAGTCAGTACTTGGGAGGGAGACCACTTAGGAACACTGCGTGCCGTTGGCTTTTTCACTTTTTTTCCTCTTTTAAATTCCAATAGATATGAAAAAAGCAAACATATTTTCTTTTTGTTATTGTTTTAAAAAGATGATGGTTAATTTGTCTCACTTAATTTAAATTCGAATTATTATCTAAAACTCTCGGCAACGGCCATATCACGCTGAAAACACCGGTTCTCGTCCGATCACCGAAGTTAAGCAGCGTCGAGCGCAGTCAGTACTTGGGAGGGAGATCACTTAGGAACACTGCGTGCCGTTGGCTTTTTCACTTTTTTTCCTCTTTTAAATTCCTATAGATATGAAAAAAGCAAACATATTTTCTTTTTGTTATTGTTTTAAAAAGATGGTCAATTTGTCTCACTTAATTTAAATTCGAATTATTATCTAGCATTCTCGGCAACGGCCATATCACGCTGAAAACACCGGTTCTCGTCGGATCACCGAAGTTAAGCAGCGTCGAGCGCAGTCAGTACTTGGGAGGGAGACCACTTAGGAACACTGCGCGCCGTTGGCTTTTTCACGTTTTTTTCCTCTTTTAAATTCCAATAGATATGAAAAAGCCAACATATTTTCTTTTTGTTATTGTTTTAAAAAGATGAAGGTTAATTTGTCTCACTTAATTTAAATTCGAATTATTAAATAGCACTCTCGGCAACGGCCATATCACGCTGAAAACACCGGTTCTCGTCCGATCACCGAAGTTAAGCAGCGTCGAGCGCAGTCAGTACTTGGGAGGGAGACCACTTAGGAACACTGCGTGCCGTTGGCTTTTTCACTTTTTTTTCGTTTTGCCGCTCTTTAGAGCTGGAAAACGATTGTTCCGACCTCTGCTGGTCGGCTGGCTGGAAATGTTGTGACCTGATGAATTTTGTCAT
This sequence comes from Phalangium opilio, assembly GCA_019434445.1. Taxonomy (NCBI): domain Eukaryota; kingdom Metazoa; phylum Arthropoda; class Arachnida; order Opiliones; family Phalangiidae; genus Phalangium; species Phalangium opilio. The sequence continues at coordinate 30,821 of JAEQBA010003563.1, read as the reverse complement.
ATATGAACATTTCGAATTTTAAATTTCCCGCGAATTTTCAACCTTAAATTCACCCGTAGTCCACGTTACACCTCATAGGTGGCGTAACGTATTTTATTTCAATTGAAATTATTTTTCTGTCGGTGAGGGGCCTCGAACCTGCCGGTCCATACTAGACGCCAGTGAAGACGCATAGTACAAAACCCGAGTTAAGTTAGACTGTAGAGTAGAGAGAGGTAGAATTATGTCGATCCCCACCCACCCTTCCCTTCCCGACGCGCGCCAACCAGCTGCAGCTGGATTAAGCGGGAGAGGAGAGAGAGTAGAGAGCGTAGCGCGCGTTTGTAAGCGGGAGAGGAGAGAGAATAGAGAGCGTTGCGCGCGCAAAATACTTTTAGCAATTCATAATTTAAATCTATGTAACATACTCATTTAAAGTTAAATAATTATAATTAGCTAACATCAGAAGTAAATGAACCGAGGTTACTGGAGTCCCATTGCTTCTTCGTTAAACACAAGTTATTTATAATCCCCCTTATTTAACCCCCATTCCTGCACCCCATTCTCAAGCGCCGTTATTCTAAAAACGCCACCAAACGGTCGCTGTGTGGAAACGGAAGTCGGTTGTCGGAAATTTGTATATTTTAAAATGGCGGATTCCTTCGGAGAAGATTTATTCTTTATCGATGAAGAATTGAAAGAAGATATGGTTTTGTCGTTCAAAAATGTTAGCACCCAGTGCAATTTTTACTTAGAAGCGAAAGTTCAACAAAAAAATAAATCGGTAATGTGTCATATAGAAACAAATAGAGTCGAATCTCGCCAAAAAATCAAAGTTCAAGATAAGCCTTTGCATAGTGTAAACACAGCCACCGTTGCCACGCAATGTTTCTTAAGAGATTTATCTTTGACTAAAAAAATGGTGAAATCTAATTCTAATAATGAAGATTCCGAGGGAAATTCATCTAAGCACAATGCCGGATTACCTTTAAAACCAATAGGGAAAGACATTTGCACAGTATACAGTTCCGAAACGGCAAGTAATCAACAGGTACTAAGCCTAAGCCTTGGACGTCAAGATCAATTTGATCAAGCAGACGACTTTTTCAAAACAACTGAAATACCGGAACAAAGACTATATAGTCGGGCTTAAATGGCACAGTCACTTATAGTCTTTGGTCCCAGAATCCTCTGCAATAATTCTGCGAAGGACGAGGGGGGATGAAAGGTTCTGCTTTTTTAAAGCCCCGCGTTATGTCAAATGTGTTGGACAGTTTTTAGAGTCTTAAGTAACTTCGGTTCATTTACTTCTGCTAACATGATTATTATAATTAAAAAAAAATTATATTATTTAAGTAATAAATTTAACGATAGTTGTTGAGAGATTCAATAGAGGGCAACATGAGATGTCATAAATACAGAGTCACCCAAACCAGCGTTGCCAGATGTACCATAATTTCACCTCGAAATTCACAGTGTACCATATTTTCTACTATGTACCATTATGGTACGCAAAAACACAATAATTTTGATATTTGGTACCATAAATTCAATAATTTTTTAAATAGTACCATAAATTCAATAATTTTTTAAATAGTACCATAAATTCAATAATTTTACTGTTAGTACCATATTTTCAATAATTTTTCAAGGTGTACCGTAAATACTATTCCTAGAAATTTATTGTATACTACTTCTTGGAAGCTGCGAGACGAAACCCAATAGAGGTCTCACGGCAAGGATGGATGATAGGGTAGGATAGGAAGGCGGCTAGCACGTCCTTGAACATAGCCCACATGATCACGCTATGCCTAAAAGGGCTTTACCAGCCGTACCATAATTTTGCCAAGAATTCAATAATTTTGGAGCGAGAATACCATAATTTGGTTTTTTCAATCTGGCAACGCTGACCCAAACCCAAATTCATTTCAGTTCGGCTCTGCGTTAACACTGAACCAGCTCCGATTCCCCTTCGTCTTGTGCCGACGTCATTTTGGTAGATATAGGGTCGTCGGTTTAACGTGTTGTGTACCCAGTTTTTAAGAATAAAACGGTTAGAATTTGTTCTTTGAAGAGTTGTAGAAGCTGCTCAAGTAAAACAGATAACGCGCTTCTTTCGAATACCGGGCATTTTAAAAAACGAAGGAGAAGCATCGTACAAATTATCCGCTAAGCGACGTAACCTTTGGTTACAAAAGTTGGGTCTTGGACCTGAGTCCTTAAGAGAACAACCCTTCAATGTTCAATGCATTTCGTCTCGGGTAAATAGAATCATGGATTTATAATAGAAGCTTACGCGTAAGCTTCTATTATAAATCCATGGTAGAATGGTTTTTATGATAATACCAATTTATAGTTATATATTATTAGCTTATTTTGAAACTCTTTGGTATTTCGTAATTTAGACTCTACATCTGAAGCTGATGTTGTATTGTTAGAAGAAGAGATTTGCTCTGAAGCTGAAAATGAACCAGTGATAGGAAATGTTGGCCAGAGTTCACAGGATGTGTCATATTAGCATGTCAAATTTTTCTGTTGACAAATGTACCCAGACACGGCCAGAATTGAATGTAATGGACCGTAGCACCCAGTTTTATGTTAATTAATTACATTTAAGTTGCGGAAACTATTTTAATTAATATTTTCATAGCTTTTGTCGTCCATATCAGCAGAGTTTATTAGAAGGATTTCTGAAAATATAACCCTTAAATGACGGCTGAACCTTACCAAACCAAACCAAACCTTAACCTAACCTAACCTGAACCTAATCAAAATTTTGGAAAAGGGGCAATATTATTTCGGAACTTAAATGAAGATAACAAAATACAATATCTTGGAAAAGGCGTAATATTATTTGGGAAGTAAATGAAGATAAACAACAATATTATGGAAAAGGTGTGATATTATTTGGAAAACTAAAATAATCTAACCAAACCCAACCTATAATATGAAGGGTAAAATATTAAAAAACATGGAAAATATATATTTTAATTAGTTTCCGAACCTTAATTTTAACAAATTAGCCTATAATTAACTTTGAATAAATGATATTTATTGAAAAAGTTAAAAAACTGTATTTAAAATGCGCGAGCTAAAGTAAAGTTTAGCCCCATACTCACCCAGACTGGTTGCCAACCCCAGAACGTATCAAACAAAAAGTATTTAATTATAATTTGGAATTTCAATTTTAATGAAACCTACTTTTTACAATACCCATTGAGAGTCTGTAACTAAACGTTAACGACCTCTAGTCTCTGCCAAGTGATTTAAATTTCAGACCTTCTCTGTGGGAAAGGGGGAATTCAATTAGCTAGATCTACTAAGCTTTGTCTACGAAGGGTTTTCCACACTAAGCCTGTGGCTAGTTTACAGGTGGGTCCCTTTACAATGCATAGAGGGGTGGTGGCTAACCCCTCTGCCACAGCTAACCTACAGCGCCCTATACTAACTATTACCGTTAACCTCTGCAAGTTTTGATGGAAAGGAGAAACCGGGTTAGGCCGCGGAGGAAAACTCCTTTTAACCAGCGGGGAGAGAACTTGCAAACTCTACGCAGAAGGATTTTTTCCCAGATTTTCACCCGGTGCCACAGTCCGGGATCGAACCAGGGATCCTCTTGCTGCGAGGCGAAAGCGCTAACCGCTACGCCACCCCACCTCTTCAAGCTGACATCACATTTAAATTAAGTTATCATTCTAAAAACTTAGTTACTCAACTATAAATAAAAGGGTATTGGTGGTTAAAACAACGTTACTATGAATAAATCAAATAAAAATCTACAACTTAAGCTCCTCAAAAAATGAATATTAAGATAATAAGGGAGAATACATAGTTTACAGACTAGTAGGATTCATACTATTTACACAAGGAGGCCTGACTCACTGGGTGAGTTTAAAGCTGGGCCTCCTCGCGTAAATGGTATGAATCCTCCTAGTCTGTAAACTATGCAACCTCAGCAAGATCAAATTTTCAAATCTAGCTATATAGCCAGCCATCTATTTTTAGCATTATAATTTAAATTAATTGATCGTGATGATTTAAAGTTAAATAATTATATGTTGCTAATGTATTTATTATTTAAGTAATTTTATTTAATTTAAATAGTGAATTTAATGATGGTAATACTAATTACGGGTTCCACGAGAGGGTAGAATTTTTTTAAAAATTCAGTAATGTTTTCACCAGGGATAAAGGAGGAGCGTGAGGATATTTGTTTTCACGCTTAGAGGATAGGCAACTCCCTATCTCCGACGGCAGCTTATTCGATATATAATCTGTTCCAGCTTTGGTTGTCAGCACGCGCAAACCCAAATTTTTATGTTGAAGCGGCTTAGTGGCGATCATTAACGTAGCTTTGTGCGTGCAGACAACAGACAAAGGAAATACTGATTTACATTATTTAAAACCTCGACATTTTAAATCCTGAAGATGAGTATTTTTTGTCTGTTGTCTCGAAATATTTTCGTATGTTGTCAGCACGCAGAACCAAAGCTGTAACACATTAAATATCGAATAAGCTGCCGTCGAAGATAGGGAGTTGCCTATCCACTAAGCGTGAAAAAAAATTTCCTCGCGCGCTTCCTTTATCCAGGTTTTTACTTTTGCGCGTTTTAGAGGTTTTGCAAAATATAGGTCCGACCCTGGCTGGCTGGCTGGCTGAGCGTCCCTTCAACCCCATTTCTAATTCTAAAACTGTTTTAAACCAAAAAAGATAAATGCTTTTATGCATATAAAGTAGTTGTTAAATTAACTTTTTTGGCACAAATATTAGTGCCAAATATTATGAGATTTTTGTAAGGTTTAGGCCGGGGTCACCTTACAATAAATTTAGCTAACCTAGGCAAAACGTTTTATGGCCGGGGCCATCTTGTTCCTCTTTTAAATTCCAATAGATACGAGAAAAGCAAACATATTTTCTTTTTGTTATTGTTTTAAAAAGATGAAGGTTAATTTGTCTCACTTAATTTAAATTCGAATTATTAAATAGCACTCTCGGCAACGGCCATATCACGCTGAAAACACCGGTTCTCGTCCGATCACCGAAGTTAAGCAGCGTCGAGCGCAGTCAGTACTTGGGAGGGAGACCACTTAGGAACACTGCGTGCCGTTGGCTTTTTCACTTTTTTTTCCTCTTTTAAAATCCAATAAATATGAAAAAAGCAAACATATTTTCTTTTTGTTATTGTTTTAAAAAGATGATGGTTAATTTGTCTCACTTAATTTAAATTCGAATTATTATCTAGCACTCTCGGCAACGGCCATATCACGCTGAAAACACCGGTTCTCGTCCGATCACCGAAGTTAAGCAGCGTCGAGCGCAGTCAGTACTTGGAAACTCTGCGTGCCGTTGGCTTTTTCACTTTTATTTCCTCTTTTAAATTCCATCAGATATGAAAAAAGCAAACATATCTTCTTTTTATTATTTTTTTATAAAGATGAAGGTTAATTAAATTCAAATTATTAAATAGCACTCTCGGCAACGGCCATATCACGCTGAAAACACCGGTTCTCGTCCGATCACCGAAGTTAAGCAGCGTCGAGCGCAGTCAGTACTTGGAACTCTGCGTGCCGTTGGCTTTTTCACTTTTTTTTCCTCTTTTAAATTCCATAGATATGAAAAAAGCAAACATATTTTCTTTTTGTTATTGTTTTATAAAGATGAAGGTTAATTAAATTCAAACTTTTAATAGCACTCTCGGCAACGGCCATATCACGCTGAAAACACCGGTTCTCGTCCGATCACCGAAGTTAAGCAGCGTCGAGCGCAGTCAGTACTTGGGAGGGAGACCACTTAGGAACACTGCGTGCCGTTGGCTTTTTCACTTTTTTTTCCTCTTTTAAATTCCAATAGATATGAAAAAAGCAAACATATTTTCTTTTTGTTATTGTTTTAAAAAGATGAAGGTTAATTTGTCTCACTTAATTTAAATTCGAATTATTAAATAGCACTCTCGGCAACGGCCATATCACGCTGAAAACACCGGTTCTCGTCCGATCACCGAAGTTAAGCAGCGTCGAGCGCAGTCAGTACTTGGGAGGGAGACCACTTAGGAACACTGCGTGCCGTTGGCTTTTTCACTTTTTTTTCTTTTTAAATTCCAATAGATATGAAAAAAGCAAACATATTTTCTTTTTGTTATTGTTTTAAAAAGATGATGGTTAATTTGTCTCACTTAATTTAAATACGAATTATTATCTAGCACTCTCGGCAACGGCCATATCACGCTGAAAACACCGGTTCTCGTCCGATCACCGAAGTTAAGCAGCGTCGAGCGCAGTCAGTACTTGGAAACTCTGCGTGCCGTTGGCTTTCAAACTTTTATTTCCTCTTTTAAATTCCACCAGATATAAAAAAGCAAACATATCTTCTTTTTGTTATTGTTTTTTAAAGATGAAGGTTAATTAAATTCAAATTATTAAATAGCACTCTCGGCAACGGCCATATCACGCTGAAAACACCGGTTCTCGTCCGATCACCGAAGTTAAGCAGCGTCGAGCGCAGTCAGTACTTGGAAACTCTGCGTGCCGTTGGCTTTTTCACTTTTATTTCCCCTTTTAAATTCCATGAGATATGAAAAAAGCAAACATATCTTCTTTTTCTTATTGATTTATAAAGATGAAGGTTAATTAAATTCAAATTATTAAATAGCACTCTCGGCAACGGCCATATCACGCTGAAAACACCGGTTCTCGTCCTTTCACCGAAGTTAAGCAGCGTCGAGCGCAGTCAGTACTTGGGAGGGAGACCACTTAGGAACACTGCGTGCGTTGGCTTTTTCACTTTTATATTCCAATAGATATGAAAAAAGCAAACATATTTTCTTTTTGTTATTGTTTTAAAAAGATGATGGTTAATTTGTCTCACTTAATTTAAATTCGAATTATTATCTAGCACTCTCGGCAACGGCCATATCACGCTGAAAACACCGGTTCTCGTCCGATCACCGAAGTTAAGCAGCGTCGAGCGCAGTCAGTACTTGGAAACTCTGCGTGCCGTTGGCTTTTTCACTTTTATTTCCTCTTTTAAATTCCATCAGATATGAAAAAAGCAAACATATCTTCTTTTTGTTATTGTTTTATAAAGATGAAGGTTTTTAAATTCAAATTATTAAATAGCACTCTAGCCAACGGCCATATCACGCTGAAAACACCGGTTCTCGTCCGATCACCGAAGTTAAGCAGCGTCGAGCGCAGTCAGTACTTGGGAGGGAGACCACTTAGGAACACTGCGTGCCGTTGGCTTTTTCACTTTTTTTCCTCTTTTAAATTCCAATAGATATGAAAAAAGCAAACATATTTTCTTTTTGTTATTGTTTTAAAAAGATGAAGGTTAATTTGTCTCACTTAATTTAAATTCGAATTATTAAATAGCACTCTCGGCAACGGCCATATCACGCTGAAAACACCGGTTCTCGTCCGATCACCGAAGTTAAGCAGCGTCGAGCGCAGTCAGTACTTGGGAGGGAGACCACTTAGGAACACTGCGTGCCGTTGGATTTTTCACTTTTTTTTCCTCTTTTAAATTTTAATAGATATGAAAAAAGCAAACATGTTTTCTTTTTGTTATTGTTTTAAAATGATGAAGGTTAATTTGTCTCACTTAATTTAAATTCGAACCGGTGTATTCAGCGTGATATGGCCGTTGCCGAGAGTGCTAGTTAATAATTTGAATTTAATTTACTTCCATCTTTATAAAACAATAACAAAAAGAAGATATGTTTGCTTTTTTCATATCTATTGGAATTTAAAAGAGGAAAAAAAAGTGAAAAAGCCAACGGCACGCAGTGTTCCTAAGTGGTCTCCCTCCCAAGTACTGTATGCGCTCGACGCTGCTTAACTTCGGTGATCGGACGAGAACCGGTGTTTTCAGCGTGATATGGTCGTTGCCGAGAGTGCTAGTTAATAATTCGAATTTAAATTAAGTGAGACAAATTAACCTTCATCATTTTAAAACAATAACAAAAAGAAACATGTTTGCTTTTTTCATATCTATTAAAATTTAAGAGAGGAAAAAAAAGTGAAAAAGCCAACGGCACGCAGTGTTCCTAAGTGGTCTCCCTTCCAAGTAAAGACTGCGCTCGTCGCTGCTTAACTTGGTGATCGGACGAGAACCGGTGTATTCAGCGTGATATGGCCGTTGCCGAGCGTGCAAGTTAATAATTAGAGTTTAATTAACTTTCATATTTATAAAACAATAACAAAAAGAAGATATGTTTGCTTTTTTCAGATCGGGTGGAATTTAAAGAGGAAAAAAAAGTGAAAAAGCCAACGGCACGCAGTGTTCCTAAGTGGTCTCCCTCCCAAGTACTGTATGCGCTCGACGCTGCTTAACTTCGGTGATCGGACGAGAACCGGTGTTTTCAGCGTGATATGGCCGTTGCCGAGAGTGCTAGTTAATAATTCGAATTTAAATTAAGTGAGACAAATTAACCTTCATCATTTTAAAACAATAACAAAAAGAAAACATGTTTGCTTTTTTCATATCTATTAAAATTTAAAAGAGGAAAAAAATGTGAAAAAGCCAACGGCACGCAGTGTTCCTAAGTGGTCTCCCTCCCAAGTAGTGACTGCGCTCGACGCTGCTTAACTTCGGTTATCGGACGAGAACCGGTGTATTCAGCGTGATATGGCCGTTGCCGAGAGTGCTAGTTAATAATTTGCATTTAATTTACTTCCATCTTTATAAAACAATAACAAAAAGAAGTTATGTTTGCTTTTTGCATATCTATTGGAATTTAAAAGAGGAAAAAAAAGTGAAAAAGCCAACGGCACGCAGTGTTCCTAAGTGGTCTCCCTCCCAAGTACTGTATGCGCTCGACGCTGCTTAACTTCGGTGATCGGACGAGAACCGGTGTTTTCAGCGTGATATGGTCGTTGCCGAGAGTGCTAGTTAATAATTCGAATTTAAATTAAGTGAGACAAATTAACCTTCATCATTTTAAAACAATAACAAAAAGAAAACATGTTTGCTTTTTTCATATCTATTAAAATTTAAAAGAGGAAAAAAAAGTGAAAAAGCCAACGGCACGCAGTGTTCCTAAGTGGTCTCCCTCCCAAGTACTGACTGCGCTCGACGCTGCTTAACTTCGGTGATCGGACGAGAACCGGTGTTTTCAGCGTAATATGGCCGTTGCCGAGAGTGCTAGTTAATAATTCGAATTTAAATTAAGTGAGACAAATTAACCTTCATCATTTTAAAACAATAACAAAAAGAAAACATGTTTGCTTTTTTCATATCTATTAAAATTTAAAAGAGGAAAAAAAAGTGAAAAAGCCAACGGCACGCAGTGTTCCTAAGTGGTCTCCCTCCCAAGTAGTGACTGCGCTCGACGCTGCTTAACTTCGGTTATCGGACGAGAACCGGTGTATTCAGCGTGATATGGCCGTTGCCGAGAGTGCTAGTTAATAATTTGAATTTAATTTACTTCCATCTTTATAAAACAATAACAAAAAGAAGATATGTTTGCTTTTTTCATATCTATTGGAATTTAAAAGAGGAAAAAAAAGTGAAAAAGCCAACGGCACGCAGTGTTCCTAAGTGGTCTCCCTCCCAAGTACTGTATGCGCTCGACGCTGCTTAACTTCGGTGATCGGACGAGAACCGGTGTTTTCAGCGTGATATGGCCGTTGCCGAGAGTGCTAGTTAATAATTCGAATTTAAATTAAGTGAGACAAATTAACCTTCATCATTTTAAAACAATAACAAAAAGAAAACATGTTTGCTTTTTTCATATCTATTAAAATTTAAAAGAGGAAAAAAAAGTGAAAAAGCCAACGGCACGCAGTGTTCCTAAGTGGTCTCCCTCCCAAGTACTGACTGCGCTCGACGCTGCTTAACTTCGGTGATCGGACGAGAACCGGTGTATTCAGCGTGATATGGCCGTTGCCGAGAGTGCTAGTTAATAATTTGAATTTATTAACCTTCATCTTTATAAACAATAACAAAAAGAAGATATGTTTGCTTTTTTCATATCTATGGAATTTAAAAGAGGAAAAAAAGTGAAAAAGCCAACGGCACGCAGTGTTCCTAAGTGGTCTCCCTCCCAAGTACTGACTGCGCTCGACGCTGCTTAACTTCGGTGATCGGACGAGAACCGTTGTTTTCAGCGTGATATGGCCGTTGCCGAGAGTGCTAGTTAATAATTTGAATTTAATTAACCTTCATCTTTATAAAACAATAAAAAAAAGAAGATATGTTTGCTTTTTTCATATCTATTGGAATTTAAAAGAGGAAAAAAGTGAAAAAGCCAACGGCACGCAGTGTTCCTAAGTGGTCTCCCTCCCAAGTACTGACTGCGCTCGACGCTGCTTAACTTCGGTGATCGGACGAGAACCGGTGTATTCAGCGTGATATGGCCGTTGCCGAGAGTGCTAGTTAATAATTTGAATTTAATTAACTTTCATCTTTATAAAACAATAACAAAAAGAAGATATGTTTGCTTTTTTCATATCTGGTGGAATTTAAAAGAGGAAAAAAAGTGAAAAAGCCAACGGCACGCAGTGTTCCTAAGTGGTCTCCCTCCCAAGTACTGACTGCGCTCGACGCTGCTTAACTTCGGTGATCGGACGAGAACCGGTGTTTTCAGCGTGATATGGCCGTTGCCGAGAGTGCTAGTTAATAATTTGAATTTAATTAACCTTCATCTTTATAAACAATAACAAAAAGAAGATATGTTTGCTTTTTTCATATCTATTGGAATTTAAAAGAGGAAAAAAAGTGAAAAAGCCAACGGCACGCAGTGTTCCTAAGTGGTCTCCCTCCCAAGTACTGACTGCGCTCGACGCTGCTTAACTTCGGTGATCGGACGAGAACCGGTGTTTTCAGCGTGATATGGCCGTTGCCGAGAGTGCTAGTTAATAATTTGAATTTAATTAACCTTCATCTTTATAAAACAATAACAAAAAGAAGATATGTTTGCTTTTTCATATCTATGGAATTTAAAAGAGGAAAAAAAAGTGAAAAAGCCAACGGCACGCAGTGTTCCTAAGTGGTCTCCCTCCCAAGTACTGACTGCGCTCGACGCTGCTTAACTTCGGTGATCGGACGAGAACCGGTGTTTTCAGCGTGATATGGCCGTTGCCGAGAGTGCTAGTTAATAATTTGAATTTAATTAACCTTCATCTTTATAAAACAATAACAAAAAGAAGATATGTTTGCTTTTTTCATATCTATTGGAATTTAAAAGAGGAAAAAAAGTGAAAAAGCCAACGGCACGCAGTGTTCCTAAGTGGTCTCCCTCACAAGTACTGACTGCGCTCGACGCTGCTTAACTTCGGTGATCGGACGAGAACCGGTGTTTTCAGCGTGATATGGCCGTTGCCGAGAGTGCTAGTTAATAATTCGAATTTAAATTAAGTGAGACAAATTAACCTTCATCTTTTTAAAACAATAACAAAAAGAAAATATGTTTGCTTTTTTCATATCTATGGAATTTAAAAGAGGAAAAAAAGTGAAAAAGCCAACGGCACGCAGTGTTCCTAAGTGGTCTCCCTCCCAAGTACTGACTGCGCTCGACGCTGCTTAACTTCGGTGATCGGACGAGAACCGGTGTTTTCAGCGTGATATGGCCGTTGCCGAGAGTGCTAGTTAATAATTCGAATTTAATTAAGTGAGACAAATTAACCTTCATCTTTTTAAAACAATAACAAAAAGAAAATATGTTTGCTTTTTTCATATCTATTGGAATTTAAAAGAGGAAAAAAAGTGAAAAAGCCAACGGCACGCAGTGTTCCTAAGTGGTCTCCCTCCCAAGTACTGACTGCGCTCGACGCTGCTTAACTTCGGTGATCGGACGAGAACCGGTGTTTTCAGCGTGATATGGCCGTTGCCGAGAGTGCTAGTTAATAATTTGAATTTAATTAACCTTCATCTTTATAAAACAATAACAAAAAGAAGATATGTTTGCTTTTTTCATATCTATTGGAATTAAAAGAGAAAAAAAGTGAAAAAGCCAACGGCACGCAGTGTTCCCAAGTGGTCTCCTCCAAGTACTGACTGCGCTCGACGCTGCTTAACTTCGGTGATCGGACGAGAACCGGTGTTTTCAGCGTGATATGGCCGTTGCCGAGAGTGCTAGTTAATAATTCGAATTTAATTAAGTGAGACAAATTAACCTTCATCTTTTTAAAACAATAACAAAAAGAAAATATGTTTGCTTTTTTCATATCTATGGAATTTAAAAGAGGAAAAAAAGTGAAAAAGCCAACGGCACGCAGTGTTCCTAAGTGGTCTCCCTCCCAAGTACTGACTGCGCTCGACGCTGCTTAACTTCGGTGATCGGACGAGAACGGTGTTTCAGCGTGATATGGCCGTTGCCGAGAGTGCTAGTTAATAATTCGAATTTAAATTAAGTGCGACAAATTAACCTTCATCTTTTTAAAACAATAACAAAAAGAAAATATGTTTGCTTTTTTCATATCTATTGGAATTTAAAAGAGGAAAAAAAGTGAAAAAGCCAACGGCACGCAGTGTTCCTAAGTGGTCTCCCTCCCAAGTACTGACTGCGCTCGACGCTGCTTAACTTCGGTGACCGGACGAGAACCGGTGTATTCAGCGTGATATGGCCGTTGCCGAGAGTGCTAGTTAATAATTTGAATTTAATTAACCTTCATCTTTATAAAACAATAACAAAAAGAAGATATGTTTGCTTTTTTCATATCTATTGGAAATTAAAAGAGGAAAAAAAGTGAAAAAGCCAACGGCACGCAGTGTTCCTAAGTGGTCTCCCTCACAAGTACTGACTGCGCTCGACGCTGCTTAACTTCGGTGATCGGACGAGAACCGGTGTTTTCAGCGTGATATGGCCGTTGCCGAGAGTGCTAGTTAATAATTCGAATTTAATTTAAGTGAGACAAATTGACCTTCATCTTTTTAAAACAATAACAAAAAGAAAATATGTTTGCTTTTTTCATATCTATAGGAATTTAAAAGAAAAAAAAAAGTGAAAAAGCCAACGGCACGCAGTGTTCCTAAGTGGTCTCCCTCCCAAGTACTGACTGCGCTCGACGCTGCTTAACTTCGGTGATCGGACGAGAACCGGTGTTTTCAGCGTGATATGGCCGTTGCCGAGAGTGCTATTTAATAATTCGAATTTAAATTAAGTGAGACAAATTAACCTTCATCTTTTTAAAACAATAACAAAAAGAAAATATGTTTGCTTTTTTCATATCTATTGGAATTTAAAAGAGGAAAAAAACGTGAAAAAGCCAACGGCACGCAGTGTTCCTAAGTGGTCTCCCTCCCAAGTACTGACTGCGCTCGACGCTGCTTAACTTCGGTGATCGGACGAGAACCGGTGTTTTCAGCGTGATATGGCCGTTGCCGAGAGTGCTAGTTAATAATTTGAATTTAATTAACCTTCATCTTTATAAAACAATAACAAAAAGAAGATATGTTTGCTTTTTTCATATCTGGTGGAATTTAAAAGAGGAAAAAAAGTGAAAAAGCCAACGGCACGCAGTGTTCCTAAGTGGTCTCCCTCCCAAGTACTGACTGCGCTCGACGCTGCTTAACTTCGGTGATCGGACGAGAACCGGTGTTTTCAGCGTGATATGGCCGTTGCCGAGAGTGCTAGTTAATAATTTGAATTTAATTAACCTTCATCTTTATAAAACAATAACAAAAAGAAGATATGTTTGCTTTTTTCATATCTATTGGAATTTAAAAGAGGAAAAAAAGTGAAAAAGCCAACGGCACGCAGTGTTCCTAAGTGGTCTCCCTCCCAAGTACTGACTGCGCTCGACGCTGCTTAACTTCGGTGATCGGACGAGAACCGGTGTTTTCAGCGTGATATGGCCGTTGCCGAGAGTGCTAGTTAATAATTTGAATTTAATTAACCTTCATCTTTATAAAACAATAACAAAAAGAAGATATGTTTGCTTTTTTCATATCTGGTGGAATTTAAAAGAGGAAAAAAAGTGAAAAAGCCAACGGCACGCAGTGTTCCTAAGTGGTCTCCCTCCAAGTACTGACTGCGCTCGACGCTGCTTAACTTCGGTGATCGGACGAGAACCGGTGTTTTCAGCGTGATATGGCCGTTGCCGAGAGTGCTAGTTAATAATTTGAATTTAATTAACCTTCATCTTTATAAAACAATAACAAAAAGAAGATATGTTTGCTTTTTCATATCATTGAATTTAAAAGAGGAAAAAAAGTGAAAAAGCCAACGGCACGCAGTGTTCCTAAGTGGTCTCCCTCCCAAGTACTGACTGCGCTCGACGCTGCTTAACTTCGGTGATCGGACGAGAACCGGTGTTTTCAGCGTGATATGGCCGTTGCCGAGAGTGCTAGTTAATAATTTGAATTTAATTAACCTTCATCTTTATAAAACAATAACAAAAAGAAAATATGTTTGCTTTTTTCATATCTATTGGAATTTAAAAGAGGAAAAAAAAGTGAAAAAGCCAACGGCACGCAGTGTTCCTAAGTGGTCTCCCTCCCAAGTACTGACTGCGCTCGACGCTGCTTAACTTCGGTGATCGGACGAGAACCGGTGTTTTCAGCGTGATATGGCCGTTGCCGAGAGTGCTAGTTAATAATTTGAATTTAATTAACCTTCATCTTTATAAAACAATAACAAAAAGAAGATATGTTTGCTTTTTTCATATCTATTGGAATTAAAAAGAGGAAAAAAAAGTGAAAAAGCCAACGGCACGCAGTGTTCCTAAGTGGTCTCCCTCCCAAGTACTGACTGCGCTCGACGCTGCTTAACTTCGGTGATCGGACGAGAACCGGTGTTTTCAGCGTGATATGGCCGTTGCCGAGAGTGCTAGTTAATAATTCGAATTTAAATTAAGTGAGACAAATTAACCTTCATCTTTTTAAAACAATAACAAAAAGAAAATATGTTTGCTTTTTTCATATCTATGGAATTTAAAAGAGGAAAAAAAAGTGAAAAAGCCAACGGCACGCAGTGTTCCTAAGTGGTCTCCCTCCCAAGTACTGACTGCGCTCGACGCTGCTTAACTTCGGTGATCGGACGAGAACCGGTGTTTCAGCGTGATATGGCCGTTGCCGAGAGTGCTAGTTAATAATTCGAATTTAAATTAAGTGAGACAAATTAACCTTCATCTTTTTAAAACAATAACAAAAAGAAATATGTTTGCTTTTTTCATATCTATTGGAATTTAAAAGAGGAAAAAAAGTGAAAAAGCCAACGGCACGCAGTGTTCCTAAGTGGTCTCCCTCCCAAGTACTGACTGCGCTCGACGCTGCTTAACTTCGGTGATCGGACGAGAACCGGTGTTTTCAGCGTGATATGGCCGTTGCCGAGAGTGCTAGTTAATAATTTGAATTTAATTAACCTTCATCTTTATAAAACAATAACAAAAAGAAGATATGTTTGCTTTTTTCATATCTATTGGAATTTAAAAGAGGAAAAAAAGTGAAAAAGCCAACGGCACGCAGTGTTCCTAAGTGGTCTCCCTCCCAAGTACTGACTGCGCTCGACGCTGCTTAACTTCGGTGATCGGACGAGAACCGGTGTTTTCAGCGTGATATGGCCGTTGCCGAGAGTGCTAGTTAATAATTTGAATTTAATTAACCTTCATCTTTATAAAACAATAACAAAAAGAAGATATGTTTGCTTTTTTCATATCTATTGGAATTTAAAAGAGGAAAAAAAGTGAAAAAGCCAACGGCACGCAGTGTTCCTAAGTGGTCTCCCTCCCAAGTACTGACTGCGCTCGACGCTGCTTAACTTCGGTGATCGGACGAGAACCGGTGTTTTCAGCGTGATATGGCCGTTGCCGAGAGTGCTAGTTAATAATTTGAATTTAATTAACCTTCATCTTTATAAAACAATAACAAAAGAAGATATGTTTGCTTTTTTCATATCTATTGGAATTTAAAAGAGGAAAAAAAGTGAAAAAGCCAACGGCACGCAGTGTTCCTAAGTGGTCTCCCTCCCAAGTACTGACTGCGCTCGACGCTGCTTAACTTCGGTGATCGGACGAGAACCGGTGTTTTCAGCGTGATATGGCCGTTGCCGAGAGTGCTAGTTAATAATTCGAATTTAAATTAAGTGAGACAAATTAACCTTCATCTTTTAAAACAATAACAAAAAGAAATATGTTTGCTTTTTCATATCTATTGGAATTTAAAAGAGGAAAAAAAGTGAAAAAGCCAACGGCACGCAGTGTTCCTAAGTGGTCTCCCTCCCAAGTACTGACTGCGCTCGACGCTGCTTAACTTCGGTGATCGGACGAGAACCGGTGTTTCAGCGTGATATGGCCGTTGCCGAGAGTGCTAGTTAATAATTCGAATTTAAATTAAGTGAGACAAATTAACCTTCATCTTTTTAAAACAATAACAAAAAGAAAATATGTTTGCTTTTTTCATATCTATTGGAATTTAAAAGAGGAAAAAAAGTGAAAAAGCCAACGGCACGCAGTGTTCCTAAGTGGTCTCCCTCCCAAGTACTGACTGCGCTCGACGCTGCTTAACTTCGGTGATCGGACGAGAACCGGTGTTTTCAGCGTGATATGGCCGTTGCCGAGAGTGCTAGTTAATAATTCGAATTTAATTAAGTGAGACAAATTAACCTTCATCTTTTTAAAACAATAACAAAAAGAAAATATGTTTGCTTTTTTCATATCTATTGGAATTTAAAAGAAAAAAAAAGTGAAAAAGCCAACGGCACGCAGTGTTCCTAAGTGGTCTCCCTCCCAAGTACTGACTGCGCTCGACGCTGCTTAACTTCGGTGATCGGACGAGAAACGGTGTTTTCAGCGTGATATGGCCGTTGCCGAGAGTGCTAGTTAATAATTCGAATTTAAATTAAGTGAGACAAATTAACCTTCATCTTTTTAAAACAATAACAAAAAGAAAATATGTTTGCTTTTTTCATATCTATTGGAATTTAAAAGAGGAAAAAAAAGTGAAAAAGCCAACGGCACGCAGTGTTCCTAAGTGGTCTCCCTCCCAAGTACTGACTGCGCTCGACGCTGCTTAACTTCGGTGATCGGACGAGAACCGGTGTTTTTCAGCGTGATATGGCCGTTGCCGAGAGTGCTAGTTAATAATTTGAATTTAATTAACCTTCATCTTTATAAAACAATAACAAAAAGAAGATATGTTTGCTTTTTTCATATCTGGTGGAATTTAAAAGAGGAAACAAAAGTGAAAAAGCCAACGGCACGCAGTTCCCAAGTACTGACTGCGCTCGACGCTGCTTAACTTCGGTGATCGGACGAGAACCGGTGTTTTCAGCGTGATATGGCCGTTGCCGAGAGTGCTAGTTAATAATTCGAATTTAAATTAAGTGAGACAAATTAACCTTCATCTTTTTAAAACAATAACAAAAAGAAAATATGTTTGCTTTTTTCATATCTATTGGAATTTAAAAGAGGAAAAAAAAGTGAAAAAGCCAACGGCACGCAGTGTTCCTAAGTGGTCTCCCTCCCAAGTACTGACTGCGCTCGACGCTGCTTAACTTCGGTGATCGGACGAGAACCGGTGTTTTCAGCGTGATATGGCCGTTGCCGAGAGTGCTAGTTAATAATTCGAATTTAAATTAAGTGAGACAAATTAACCTTCATCTTTTAAAACAATAACAAAAAGAAAATATGTTTGCTTTTTTCATATCTATTGGAATTTAAAAGAGGAAAAAAAAGTGAAAAAGCCAACGGCACGCAGTGTTCCTAAGTGGTCTCCCTCCCAAGTACTGACTGCGCTCGACGCTGCTTAACTTCGGTGATCGGACGAGAACCGGTGTTTTCAGCGTGATATGGCCGTTGCCGAGAGTGCTAGTTAATAATTCGAATTTAATTAAGTGAGACAAATTAACCTTCATCTTTTTAAAACAATAACAAAAAGAAAATATGTTTGCTTTTTTCATATCTATTGGAATTTAAAAGAAAAAAAAAGTGAAAAAGCCAACGGCACGCAGTGTTCCTAAGTGGTCTCCCTCCCAAGTACTGACTGCGCTCGACGCTGCTTAACTTCGGTGATCGGACGAGAACCGGTGTATTCAGCGTGATATGGCCGTTGCCGAGAGTGCTAGTTAATAATTTGAATTTAATTAACCTTCATCTTTATAACAATAACAAAAAGAAGATATGTTTGCTTTTTTCATATCTGGTGGAATTTAAAAGAGGAAACAAAAGTGAAAAAGCCAACGGCACGCAGTGTTCCCAAGTACTGACTGCGCTCGACGCTGCTTAACTTCGGTGATCGGACGAGAACCGGTGTTTTCAGCGTGATATGGCCGTTGCCGAGAGTGCTAGTTAATAATTCGAATTTAAATTAAGTGAGACAAATTAACCTTCATCTTTTAAAACAATAACAAAAAGAAATATGTTTGCTTTTTCATATCTATTGGAATTTAAAAGAGGAAAAAAAAGTGAAAAAGCCAACGGCACGCAGTGTTCCTAAGTGGTCTCCCTCCCAAGTACTGACTGCGCTCGACGCTGCTTAACTTCGGTGATCGGACGAGAACCGGTGTTTTCAGCGTGATATGGCCGTTGCCGAGAGTGCTAGTTAATAATTTGAATTTAAATTAAGTGAGACAAATTAACCTTCATCTTTTTAAAACAATAACAAAAAGAAAATATGTTTGCTTTTTTCATATCTATTGGAATTTAAAAGAGGAAAAAAAAGTGAAAAAGCCAACGGCACGCAGTGTTCCTAAGTGGTCTCCCTCCCAAGTACTGACTGCGCTCGACGCTGCTTAACTTCGGTGATCGGACGAGAACCGGTGTTTTCAGCGTGATATGGCCGTTGCCGAGAGTGCTAGTTAATAATTCGAATTTAAATAAGTGAGACAAATTACCTTCATCTTTTTAAAACAATAACAAAAAGAAAATATGTTTGCTTTTTTCATATCTATTGGAATTTAAAAGAGGAAAAAAAGTGAAAAAGCCAACGGCACGCAGTGTTCCTAAGTGGTCTCCCTCCCAAGTACTGACTGCGCTCGACGCTGCTTAACTTCGGTGATCGGACGAGAACCGGTGTTTTCAGCGTGATATGGCCGTTGCCGAGAGTGCTAGTTAATAATTCGAATTTAATTAAGTGAGACAAATTAACCTTCATCTTTTTAAAACAATAACAAAAAGAAAATATGTTTGCTTTTTTCATATCTATTGGAATTTAAAAGAAAAAAAAGTGAAAAAGCCAACGGCACGCAGTGTTCCTAAGTGGTCTCCCTCCCAAGTACTGACTGCGCTCGACGCTGCTTAACTTCGGTGATCGGACGAGAACCGGTGTTTTCAGCGTGATATGGCCGTTGCCGAGAGTGCTAGTTAATAATTCGAATTAAATTAAGTGAGACAAATTAACCTTCATCTTTTAAAACAATAACAAAAGAAAATATGTTTGCTTTTTTCATATCTATTGGAATTTAAAAGAGGAAAAAAAAGTGAAAAAGCCAACGGCACGCAGTGTTCCTAAGTGGTCTCCCTCCCAAGTACTGACTGCGCTCGACGCTGCTTAACTTCGGTGATCGGACGAGAACCGGTGTATTCAGCGTGATATGGCCGTTGCCGAGAGTGCTAGTTAATAATTTGAATTTAATTAACCTTCATCTTTATAAAACAATAACAAAAAGAAGATATGTTTGCTTTTTTCATATCTGGTGGAATTTAAAAGAGGAAACAAAAGTGAAAAAGCCAACGGCACGCAGTTTCCCAAGTACTGACTGCGCTCGACGCTGCTTAACTTCGGTGATCGGACGAGAACCGGTGTTTTCAGCGTGATATGGCCGTTGCCGAGAGTGCTAGTTAATAATTCGAATTAAATTAAGTGAGACAAATTACCTTCATCTTTTAAAACAATAACAAAAAGAAAATATGTTTGCTTTTTTCATATCTATTGGAATTTAAAAGAGGAAAAAAAAGTGAAAAAGCCAACGGCACGCAGTGTTCCTAAGTGGTCTCCCTCCCAAGTACTGACTGCGCTCGACGCTGCTTAACTTCGGTGATCGGACGAGAACCGGTGTTTTCAGCGTGATATGGCCGTTGCCGAGAGTGCTATTTAATAATTCGAATTTAAATTAAGTGAGACAAATTAACCTTCATCTTTTTAAAACAATAACAAAAAGAAAATATGTTTGCTTTTTTCATATCTATTGGAATTTAAAAGAGGAAAAAAAGTGAAAAAGCCAACGGCACGCAGTGTTCCTAAGTGGTCTCCCTCCCAAGTACTGACTGCGCTCGACGCTGCTTAACTTCGGTGATCGGACGAGAACCGGTGTTTTCAGCGTGATATGGCCGTTGCCGAGAGTGCTAGTTAATAATTCGAATTTAAATTAAGTGAGACAAATTAACCTTCATCTTTTTAAAACAATAACAAAAAGAAAATATGTTTGCTTTTTTCATATCTATAGGAATTTAAAAGAAAAAAAAAAGTGAAAAAGCCAACGGCACGCAGTGTTCCTAAGTGGTCTCCCTCCCAAGTACTGACTGCGCTCGACGCTGCTTAACTTCGGTGATCGGACGAGAACCGGTGTTTTCAGCGTGATATGGCCGTTGCCGAGAGTGCTATTTAATAATTCGAATTTAAATTAAGTGAGACAAATTAACCTTCATCTTTTTAAAACAATAACAAAAAGAAAATATGTTTGCTTTTTTCATATCTATTGGAATTTAAAAGAGGAAAAAAAAGTGAAAAAGCCAACGGCACGCAGTGTTCCTAAGTGGTCTCCCTCCCAAGTACTGACTGCGCTCGACGCTGCTTAACTTCGGTGATCGGACGAGAACCGGTGTTTCAGCGTGATATGGCCGTTGCCGAGAGTGCTAGTTAATAATTTGAATTTAATTAACCTTCATCTTTATAAAACAATAACAAAAAGAAGATATGTTTGCTTTTTTCATATCTGGTGGAATTTAAAAGAGGAAACAAAAGTGAAAAAGCCAACGGCACGCAGTGTTCCCAAGTACTGACTGCGCTCGACGCTGCTTAACTTCGGTGATCGGACGAGAACCGGTGTTTTCAGCGTGATATGGCCGTTGCCGAGAGTGCTATTTAATAATTCGAATTTAAATTAAGTGAGACAAATTAACCTTCATCTTTTTAAAACAATAACAAAAAGAAAATATGTT